>JAQFYC010001930.1:0-29413 GCA_034694165.1 Tomocerus mixtus | reverse complement strand
TTCCAATACAGAACATGTAGAGATAATATTGCATCAAAAGAAAGTTTAGTGTTATCACTATCATCCCTGTCTTGTCTAAATTGTCTAAATTAATGAGTGCATCTATAGAGATCAACATAATGGATTCCGTTCATAATTCAAAAGCATGTCATTTTTTGTTAGGCAGATGATCGCTGTCATGTCGAGTCTCAACGATGTTTTAATGCCTAGTTCTGGTTATTTAGTGGAGGAAGAATAAAATAAATAGTTTTCTTTCTTATTGATAATGCGAATTGCAATGTGCATGTTCTTTCTTGCTGTCTTCTATATTCTACGTGTTCATTCAAGTCAGTTTAATTTAAAGCTCATCGTGCATTGTCAGAAATTTATGGCGACCCAACCCTTTTAGATATTCTTCCTTTTGCAGAAAACAATTCTGCGATCCAATTATATTCACTAGGTACAAATTTAATTCTCTATTCATAGCATTTATCATTCTAACAAATGTCACTACTGTTCCAGTCAGCTATATTTCTATTGTACAATAGTTAAACTGTTTTTATTTTCTCTTTTCTCCTATTGATATTGGAATTATTTTATTTGTATATAGCAGGTTCTTATTATAGTACTAATACAGTACAGATAAAAATAATGAAGGAAGATAAATATAAATATTGTAAAAGATGCGTGCCAAAAGAGTTGATTGCAATTGCAGTGCCACGCCAAAGGCTAAAGATATGCAACCAATTAGGGATATCTAATAATACAGATAATCATAAATACCTAAGTGTGGAAGTGCATACGATATAGAGGTATGTAGATTAGGTACTAGCTTATAAGTATTTATTATGTAGCATAAAATAACTTTCAAGATCAGGAGATTCAGATCACCAAACTAGATAGTGCAATGCAGCTCGTCAATGTACCAGATGTAGATCCATCTCCAATTCTTTTCTCTATGTAGCAATTGTTTGTTTAACTCTTCATTATTAAGTATAGTATACGAGGGGATTCTTTTATATATTATCATTGTCCTTCTCTTGCCCTGTCATCTTATCTAATTGCTTATACATAGTTCAAAATTTCATGACTTTCCCACAGACGATTGTATTAAAAGAAATAACATCCTTGTTTCCATCCAGCCCAAACCTTTACAACTCAATGTATCAATCTTTTTAACATGGGAATAAGGCTTTATAGAATACTCGTAAATCAGATCATCTCTTTTGTTATTTTTCCAGTTGACGTACGTAGATAGATATTAAAATACAATTACCTGTACTGTATTGCAATTTTTTTCTTCTGGAATCAAATTAGTATAGTTCCATTTCTATTTCATCTGTAAAGGGAACGAACCACGGCAAAAAATTGTAAAACCATATCGACTTACGTAGAAAGCAGTAAATTACATACCCGGATGATTATCTTTCTTACATCTCTTTAGATAAAGTACCTGCTCATTCGCTAAAATCACGTAGAATATTATGGATGATGTAAGTAAAATGTAAACACACCTATTAAATTCAGGTATAAAATTGCATATTAAAATATTATAGGCTGACGCAAACTTGCAATTAGTAGTGTGCCCAGGAGACAGTCAAGTATGTGCTAAAACAACATTGCACTTATCAACTTATGTTTTATAAATGTATTCGCATTTATTTAACAACTATCATACCATTCATTATTATACCTTGCAAAAACTAAGCCAGAAGGCATTTGTGTAATGTGATGTGTATGAAAGTAAATGTAAATCGGAGTATTCAAGCTAAAAAAATTTGAAAATGAAGTTCAGCCAGCAGATCTTCGCGTAATAAATCTGCAAGGAGCAAAACCCTACCTTGACTGCGACAGGGTGACAATAAATCTTTGAAACTATAATAACCATCAAACAAGCATGTTAAACAATTCCATGCATTCAGGAAATTTGCATAAGATGTAATGGTAGAGTAATTATGGTAAATAGATAAGATCAAAGAAACCCTTTTCTCTCTCCACAAGAATTTTATGACCATTTATTTTCTAATAAAAGTTATACAAAATTTAGGATTTCTTTCAAATAATCTTTATGATATTTAGATCAAATTCGAAATTAAATACAATTCATTTTATTGTATATTTGTTAATTTTTTGATGCTAAATTTCGTAAGATAAAGTATTGCACACAAACGACGTCTATTGTAACTACAGAAATGCTTCTTTGAACTGTGCCTCGTAATAATGGGGATTGTAAAACTATTATAGTTCAGAAATCTAAGTAGTACGTACTTTGGTAATTATATATCTGCCATCCTTCTGTGCGCTAGGTAACATAGCCAGAGAATTCCATTGTAATCTACCCTCAGAACACTCAGAAGACAAGTAGTTTTCCTTTAATAGCTTTTCTTCACTTCACATTCAAATTCACCTTCAACTTCAACTTGAGAAGTCACATCACTACGTGGACTCGCCTAGGTAACAAAACAGAATCTGTAACTATAGTCTGTATCCCGTAGTAAGTAAGTACTTGCAGAAAATGCAGATTACTTAGAGCATTGCCTTGTCTTGGATTCTTATGTAGTATCTAGTGTGTATTCCACAGGATAATCTTTCGTCAAAAAACTAACTTGCTAACTACCTTGCTCTTGAAATCTGAATTGTAGTCTGCTGGAAACGTCCTTTGATAATATATAATATATATTGTTACGTCCTCACTCACATAACATAAAACGTTTCATTCGCAAAAAATATGCAAATACAAATGTGTACATAGAATTAGCACTAACCTTATGCACAATACATTTATTACGTTGTTGTTTTTCTATTGCCCTCATGTCCGCTAAATAAGTAAGTATTAATCTTAAGAGGAGTGATGATGGTGATAGTGTGACTATGACGGTGAGCTCATTGTCAGCAGATTTTGATATTCTTAACACAAGCAACTAAAATAAAATAAAAACTAAGAATAAGATGTATTCAGCAAAATTTTTCTAAGTAAGACGCAAAAATATAAAGACATTGCACATTTCGCAATACTTATACAGATATATTAGCTATATATGTAGCTATATGATAAAACTATTGATAATACAGATAGTAGGGAGATGTAAATAATGCACAATATACTTAAAATGCATTAGTATCTATAGCTAGGATTTTATTACGCCTGGAGCATTCTGGCAGGAGCATGACATGGTATTCCATGGTCTATCTACTATTCAAATTATTTCATGTCAGTACTTATCTTTGTGGAAAGGCACATCGTACAATGCATTGTAATTGCAGCGCTTTTAATCTAATAGAAAAGAAACTCATGGACATAGGCAAAGAAGCAGACCAGACCAGAAAATACCTTGTATCTACTTTTGTGTTGTAACGTTGTAAGTATAACTTGTTTGAAGCTTACGTGTAATACTATGTGTATCTACTGATTACAATACATATAAATACGAAAAGTGATGTGATGTGATACAGGATGTATATCTGGATTCTTTAACATTGTTGTTGTTATATTATTATATAAATATTATCTGAGCGGACGCAACCACAGAGTGAAATACGTACTTAAATACATCCTATATAGTATAATACCTTAAAGATTGAAATCTCTTCTGTTCTCAACTTGAGAGAACTGGACTGGATTGGATTGCCCTAGTCAATGTTAGATTTCTTGACAGAAACCCATAAAAAAATTGCAGCTGACTATGTGCATAACATGGACTGGACAGGTCTGGCTGGATTGAGTTGAATGCCGATGGCGTGGCGTGCCATGCCAATAAGAAATACTTGCTTCTACTATCCTGGATGGCGTAGAGGATACTTAAGTTTTGTAGTAAAATGTAAAATCGCAAAAGAAGACAACATATAACTACATGGATACCACATTAAACTACACTACAAGGGAACCCGCTCAGTCAAAACTCCATTTGGATAATTGTGTGCAGAAAGTAATGCAATAATTTCTTGTTTCAGCCAGATACTGATAGAAATAACAGCAGTAAAAAGAATGAATATATTTTTTACCTTCTTTTTAATATATAGTATACTGAAGGGCGTATCCCAAATGAATAATCCCGAAAATTAAAATCCCGAATTTAAAAAATCCAGAACACTTTTGGAAAACTCGGGATTTTTTTATTCGGGATTTTTGCTTCCAGGACTATACATCCCGGATTATAACTTTTGTACTCACGGGAGGGCAATATTTATTATTACGAATAGTAAATAATGTGTATTATGTATAGGAAATTGAGAAAAAGAATCTGAAAGCTTATACACCTGAATTTTGGTATACCTTACATTGACTTTTAATGATTTTGCTAGCGTGTTTTGTGTTCATACAGATATAATGATGTATACATTTGTAGAATGTCTTTTTTAAGGAGAAATACTGCATGGAAGATATTTAAGTGTGTACCTGACGTTATGCAATAGAGTATTTTTAATGTGAATGTGGTGTATCAAAGGTGGATGGGGATTGTGGGTACACAATAGATATTTTAGCTCTAAGTATGTGTACGTACTAACTGCAAAACTGGAGTGCATGTAGCATGTTTGTATATATCGGTGCCTATGCTTTTTGCACGCCTGCAAATCTTGCTGAAAGCCTTCAGAGGAAATTCCATCGCAAAACTTACGGTCAATTTGAAAACAGAGGAGAAAAGGGGAATAAGTATTTAGTTGCTCCATTGTTAAAGAGGGCAGGCAAAGTTACTCATTTTAATAACATGTTTTCTAACAGACTTATATATGGGTGCACAGTATACACTTACTTAATAGGTAAGGTCTACGTAGGATATTCTGATATATTTTAAAAAGGATTTCCATTGACCTGCGTTAGTGATGTAGCTTCCCATGTGAGTCGGACACAATTGAGCGCAGACATTTTTCCTTATGCTCTTATAAAAAATACCCTATACAGATATGTGTATTTAATGTACTATAGATAAATGTATACATATAGCTTAATCTAGATATTTCCAACTTATAAATAATATTACTTAACTTACAGAAATGTTGGAGTATGGAAACTATAAGGAAAAGCTTTCTATCTCTAAATGAAATTATAAAACACTCTTGACAGAGCATTCTTGTGATGCTCCTTCACTCTGTGAGTCTGTTGTCCATTATTTTGGTTTTACTATTGGACATTGCTATATACCTAAATACTAGAGTAGTTTGAGTGCCTATGCATTTATACTGTGCAACCAAACCCAAAACCGAGCAAAATGTTCAAAATTGTACATAAGTTAGCATACTGCTTCTTTTATTTTCTGCAAAATTCTACAATTCATTTATTTTAACCAAAATATGTCAAAACATCAAATCTTCAAAACACTAACATTATTCCACGTGCCAGCCAATGACACTTCCATAATTTTGGAAATAGAAAAATTATACAACTATTTCTATTTGTCTTTACATATTTAAAATGGAACGTTTCACACCACAGTCTAAGTTGAGGGTCTTTTTGCTTAAATATTTAGACTTTAGACAATCATAATGAATTATTTGGCATTTAGTTTTCTTAAAGGGATTCCCTAAAGAACTTTTCTGAGACATATATTTATTTGTATGATGTAATTCTTTCAAAAAATAAAATTAATTTGGAATAAATGAACTTGGATTTGTTAATTTCTTGCCTGCTTAACACGTAATTGCTGAAGGGTACATACTAACATACTGCTCCGTCTAGCTTTTAATTGTGAACTGTGTATAATTGTGAAGTATAATGTTTTTTGCAGTCATTTATCTACTTTTGCTGTCGCATAGGTAGCACAACACGCTCCGTCATTCCTATTGACTCATGTATGTAACATAATAAGACGAATAAATATGATGCAGATGAATCATACTATTTAATTGTGGAGGCTTAAGTAAGTACATGTAAAAATTTTCCTTATATGGAAAGGGATGAGTATGTATATTTATCACGCAGGTAGTTTATTATATATGTATGTATCTACATGCACACTAGACTTAATTTTGCATAAAATCAGTCATTTTAACATACAATACCTACCAAGGAAAACGATTTTGCATAAATACATATCTTACTTATTGTTAGTTTCTAAAAATGAAATGAGGATAGGAGGAAGGAACGTGCATGTAATAGCAATAATTTACGTAGGAAATAAAGTTGCAGCTTGGGAAGAATTCCTAGGTCACATGGAGTCAGTACAATATTTCCATCTACTTAACCCTTGTCTTCCATTTATTGAAAAAAACTGTTTGTGGTCGTTTGCACAACAGAAGAGTTACCATAATTAACAAACCAAGGTTATTTTAAAGATACCTAGGTGTAATACAAATTTTACCTATTGCGATGGAAGGTTATATTTGCAGTTATATCATTGGCATATATATTACCATATTTACTACTTTTAGGTTTAAGAAATCAATTGCAATAGTTACTTATATCTCTGTATGCAAATTTTCTACAAAGTAAATAGCATAATGTCCATCTCGCAACTGGCAAAGCTTGTCAATAAATAATCAGCAAAAATAAATTATTTTCTTTCCCAAAATCGTGTTTTGTTAGCACGAGTTTACTATTTTGCATGTTAATATGATATTAAATAACTATGCATTGTGTACTGGCAAATCTTCTGGACTATCTATTTACCAATCAGTGTCTACCAATTTCATGGAATTCTGAGCAGGAAGGAATAATATTACTATAAACAATTTTGTTGACAATTCCATTAACGTTTTTAGTTGATAAAGTTTTAAATATGCCGAAATTCGATTAGAAGATGTATTTGATTAAAAATTGAATTTTTCTACATTTACAAAAATACTATTCATTGCATTTATATCTGCTTACTATAACCAACTATTAAAATGCTCCTGTGTTCTAAATCTAAGCATTCATTACTAATGTTGCTTTATAGCTAGCTTTCTACAACCCCGATGTCTTATTCCAGAATATGCGGTAACATACACGTGCCTTGACATATTCAATAGTGTGCACATCGCGTATCGAAATGATATTCAATTCTATACTAATTGACTGCACAATTGTCCAACTGCAGATTGAATTAAGGAATTAATTGAATCATGAATGCAAGCGGAAATATACTGATTGAGAAGAAGATTCACTCTTTAAGCCCTTGATAATTTCATTTGACTTTAAGTTGAAGGACGCCAGATTTCATACGTCACTCTGCATTATAAACATTGTCTACCTTTCAGTTTGTATTGTACTGCTCGTATATGTTTGATTAAATTGTGATATGCTGCATTGCATGAATTTGTTTACCAGTACATACTATTTCTTCTATCCTATTGTATACAATATTATCTGTACTAATATTATTCTTAAATAAATATCACAAAAATAACTAAGCATTTTAATATAATATTGAGGCTTGTGGCAAATACATAATATATTGATGAATGTCTTTAGTATTTTCTGAAAAATATAGTAATAGGGACGCAGCCACAAATATTTAAATATTACTAATATGAATGTGTTATAAGTTGCGAACGTGTATTATACTTATTACTACAGTCCTTAATGTACTATATTATAATTCTCTTTCCTAAAGGGACGAGACTATAAGAAAATGATAGTGCATAAGATTACTTATTATGTGGGTATCTAATTTTACGTACGTGGGTACTTAAGAGTTAGTTTCTGGGTCGAGAATAGCCCTCGGGTATATATGCCTTCACTACAAATACAATGGGATGCAGATACGATGCAACACAAGTACTACATAGAAGAAATATCAGTCAGTAGGGATATCTCTTTGAATAATGCTTAAAAGATGTAACCTGGAGTGGAAGAAATAAACAAGAGAATAAATTTTGTAGTGCTAGACTGGACAAGAATAGTACTATTCATACTACTTAACATTAGTAGAGTTAGTGAAGTGGTTGGACTGGATGAGATGGGTATTCAATGCTAACTAACAATAAGAAGATACACACTGACGACTGAACTTACCAAGACAAACCAAACCCAAGAAAAGTTTCTGTAGGTACATTCAGAATCAGAATATGATAATCGAAAGTCCTTAAGACAAGTCAAGACAAGAACTTTTTCTGTATAACCCTTTCGTTGTATAAGTCTTCTGCTTATTAGGTTTAGATACATACTCTTTGCGTGTGCAGCTATTTATGTAATGTAATATACCTAATGAACGATATAAGAAAGAAAGGGAAGGCTAAATATGTCCTCCTATTATAATATTATGGTTCAACTTGCATGTAAGTTGATAGCTAGAAATAATAACGGGACCTTACTCAGGTTTACTTTACATAGGCATACATTCGGATTTAACTTGCCTACTTAACTTTCAAGCTTCATCAATACGCAATGTTGTTATAATGTACATTGTACATAATATCATACATATCTAACCCTTTAAAGCGAACCGAAAAATACAAAAACTGACACTAAATAATACATATACTTTGCTATCAAGTTTTCTTATCCGTATCTATTCTATTACAGATATATATGTATTAGTAGTATATAAGCCTTTGGACAAACTATATTTAGTAACATATTTCTGTGATTACCTATGCAGATAATACTAACCTTCTAGCTCCTTTATATATAGATAGTGTAATATTTACAGAAGTTGTAGTACATTACAGGCAAGTACACGGCGTGTGATACAAGAAAAACTTATTATTTTGTAGCTATTTCAGGTTCCTTTGTCTGCATTGCCTGTAGACATTTAACTTCAGTCTTTACTTTACACTCAGACAAATGAAAGTTTTATGAAGTCAAGTATACTCCTTGACTTCAAAAGGTGTATGACTCTTATGTTCTAACAAGAAGGATTGACTTTGGCGTTATGGTCAAGTTCATAATTTGTGTAAATAAGTTTATTTTAGTATACCATGCAGAAATAATCTACACTACAATTCCCCACCCCACCAAACAGTGAATTTTGAACATGTACTAATGCTAATATGAGAAATGCCGTTGATAGAACTTTTCCTTTTTAAAAAAAAGATGCTAAAAATTTTGTCAGTTCATCATACGGCTGCAAGACTAATAATTTCTTGCATTTGCAATGACAATCACAGTAAATTGTACTATCATATTCTTATGGCAGATTACGAGATACAGATTTCGTTTCCCGTAATTAGTTTTATAATTTTACGGCGAATGTAGTGAAGCATTTCGATCAAAAAATGCCAAAAAGAATGAAAGCTACTGTGTATGGAAACATTTGTTAATTCATATTTATACGTTGTTACAAGTGCTACATAATACTACTTGTGTATGTACCTATTTTACTAATTAGTTTTCATACAAAGAACATAACGAACATAAAAATGTACCCACCTGTTATGGTATACGATGTAGACAACTGCGTAAAGTAAGTATAATGATCTTCAGCAAACCTAAAACAAATAAAATGAGAATTAATATCTTGTTTAATTGGCATATATTGATCTTTGTCAGTTTTAATACCTAATTAATATTAATTGCCACAATGATATTTGCTTTTAAATTATTTATTGCGTGTAATCGCTTTGCTATTAATTTTATTATCTAAACTAGGAAACGACCTTTTTTATACAACTAACTGTTTGATAACTAACACAAGGAATGCTACACAGATGTTATTATCGATAAGACAAGATATATACTGCCTACCAATGTAAAATTATTATTATGCAGTTTAGCAAGATAAATATAAATATATGCATTTCATATAGTAGCCCCTTATAAAATCACACAGCTCTGTGCATATAACAGAGTTGGAGCTCATTGGAAAGTTTGAACCTTTGGTTCAATCAAGGTGAAGCTAATATTTTAGAACTGAAATCGAAAGGATCATCTCTAGGAATAAGGAAAAGAAACAGCAAATAAATCACAACACAGTCTTACGTTTAGCCACCCACATTGAAGAGTGGGACCTTATTTGTCACTCACCCTGTGTTCATATTTTTACCAAGGTGTCAATATGAAATGTCTAACAGTTCACGTTTTGAGCTCCTTATTTTATTAATGGAGTTTAGGTATGCATTCTTGAAAATATTATGCTACAGTATTGCATAGAACAGACATCGGACCCACAAAGAAGTGTTATTGTTAGCAATTGCCATATAAGACGAACACAACTGTGCGAGTTAATGTTATTGCTACCAGTACCAGACAGACAGACATATCGACTACCTAGGGACAAAATGTTTATTTCGCAACAATATTGTGCGGTGGCGATAAATGGTTTCAAATGGGACGAGTGTGTTGTGAGTTGGAAATGAAGTACACAAAGCTAAAGGTATCAATTTCATTGCCATGCCATATCTTGCCAATGGAACTGAATGCACTTTGTTTTGTTTAGTTAGCAAAGTCGATTAAGTTCATATTTGTCGTCGTTAGGTCGAATTTGTGCAATCGCTGAACAAGGAGGAGGTGTAACTCGTGGCTTTACTTTTAGATCTTAAATGGCGAATGAAACTTGGTAAAGTGACAATTTAGGTTTAGAATGTAGATAAATTAAACGATGTAAAATGTGAACGTACTATCAACTATGAAGAATAAGATAACTATACCCAAAGCTACGTTCTTTAATAGTAGTTAGAAAATGTAAATGTGGTACAATTACAGATACAGAGATAGATAAATGGTCGTTGTCGCCGAGTTGAGTTACTTGAGGAAATAGCCAGTGAGCTGAACTAGAAACTTTACGACAAAGACTTTAAATTCTACTTTATGGAATCTTACATGGAATCGACACTGAAGTTCTGCCCACAGCTGAAGCCTACAGACACAACAAAAACAGAAACACACTATTTACCTACATAAATAAATACTAAATAGCTCCACATAAGTATTTAACTACCTTTTCTCTAATAACAATTGTGTTTCACTTCGCTATAACCTGCCGAGTTCTCATTTTGTCCAAGACAAGATAGTTACACTTTGTATTAGTCGTACAGTACAGAGCTGTTGCATTACACTGTACTGTGATAATGACAACGATAAACTTGTGCCCTGCCCAAGTAAAACTTATTATTGCTTTTACACTATGGGTACGTCTAAATATGTTAAGTTACACTCTACATATAGTTAATAGCATCCTATATGCATTCTGGTATGCATATTATACGGTATTAATGCATTGTGGTGGGTGTAAAGTATAAATATTATGTCGTACGAAGCCATAATAACATATATTTACATGATATCAAAGAATCATCGCAATTATACTAAACTTAATAGCATTTTTCCAATTATATGACTTGTATAGATAAGAAACATACTTTTGCTCCTTACTGTAATTCTGTGTGTTTCTATTGTAGGTATCTTTTATTCAACAACTCCTTTGCGAGTTTATTTTATTTAGCACCTTACCTTGGACGCTAGCTTTGTACTTACTGTACTTGTGTAGGTATTTATTATTTATATCTGTATTTACAATTTACAGTACAGTGGTGTATGGGACACCATCAAAGGAAAAGGAAAGGATATGTCAATAGGTCAATGATTCCAAAAGAAACCAAAAGTCACTTGACTCATTACTTGAACTTCCCTTAAGTTATGCGTTTACCAAACCAAGTATGAACAAACTGCCGTATTACATTTGCCTTATTCTCACTCTGGTCTGCAATGAATTTATAATTTCGTCCACGCATTTGCAATGCGAACTGATATTTTGTAGTTCGTAGTTCGTGCTATGTGATTAAATTCCATCACATTAAAATAATAAGTGTAGATATCACTATCACCTAAATTGCTAATGAAGCGAAATTATTTTACACGTACTTGTACATGAAGACTATTAGGCCCATTTTTTATCAATTTATGTAATATGTTGCAAAAGATCAACAGCATTGACACTCAAAGGTAATGCAAATGAAAATTAATTCCAAGTGGACAAATAGACAGGCCAGGCCAGGCCAGGCCAGCCTTCCGATCGTCACGTTCCTCTTTAATTACTAGAGCCAAAGCCAACCTGCGATCTTTGTATTTGTATGATTTAAGTATTTTGCTTAATATTTTCAACAATTCTTCTCATGTGCTATTTTTGAGATTAAGTAATTCTACATACTTAATACAAAATTACTCAAGAGCCTATTGTTTGCAAAAGGAGATTGTACCTAGCTATTAACTATGCAAATACAAATACATAGTTTGGCATTGTTAGATTAGCAGCAAAGAAAAGTCATCTGAAGAGTAAGAGTGAATAGCAAAGCCAAATCAAACAAAACCATAATATTGTATAATAGTACATAATACTTAGATACTTAGAAGTAAGTAGTCTTTTCTGTATGCAAACATCATTCTTTATTATCTCCCATCATCATCTTATTACATCTCTTGCGCAATTCCATTTCTTCAGCAACCAAGTCCCACTGCCCACTGCGGCAAATCAATTTTCTCTAATTATATTTGCTATTGCTACTTGGCTATGTCTATCCAATCCATTCCTCATTATAATTCTGCTGATAGCTTAGCTACCCAAATCGATCCTGTCCTACGCAGACAAAGAGATACATACATTATCGAATCAAAGTCTATCTTTTTGGCATACATTTGAAAATAATAAAACCTAATCACATTTTTATATACGACTAATAATCTCATAACCATTCAAACTCTTTATATCTTTGACCGATTCTTCTCTGAGAAATTATTTTCTCAATAATATCATTTAGGTAGCCATTATCATTTGCTTTCATCATTATTTAAGTACATCTTACCTTATATCATAATTAATTAACTCCCAGCAATTTGATTTAAGCTACGTAACAATACTACCATAAAATGTAAATTGCAACATCAAATTTCATTTTGAGTGTTCTTAATAATACAACGTTTCTTATACACATTAAAGTCTTATTTTTACAAGATTGAGGTATAAATATTGCAAATATTTATTACTTATTTTTCTGGTAGAATTAGGAGCCTAAAGCAACTTGCTTGAAAAACAATTTTATAGTGGCAATTAAATGAAGTAGGTTTCATTTTAACCAGAATTCCTTTGCTGCTATTATATTTTGGTATGTGGATAAATTCCAAGCAAAATAGTTGCAATGGTAATTTTCCCTCAAATATTGGATTATCCAAAATGGAAGCTGATAGATTTTAATAGCAGGGAATCTCCCTAAAATTTGGTATTTTACATTGCTTGGGGATTTTCAATTTACTTGGGCCTTGCTAAACGTTTTATGTGTGTTTACACCCTCCAAACTGTGTCAATTTATCCACGAGTCTTAATAAATGTAACCATCCAGTTTAAATTGCATCATATTTTTTAATTCTTTGCTCTAACAAAGTAAGCACTACGATGGAGTCCATGTCGCCAGAAAGCTATACATAAATAGTTAGTTTCTGCTGTCACAATTTATTTGATAAACGATGTAATGGTAGCTAAACGTATTAAAGGATTACACTTAAAGTAGTGATCATTTCTACTTCTGTATGTACTATCAAAGATCTGTAGCGCTGAGGAATGTTTAATGGACTTTGTACACTTGCTATTGGTTTGTATTTGTATTGTAAAAGAATTAGCTACAGTAGGTATGACTATTTTATTACAGATATAAAGTGCATTTATATGTCTCTATCTATTCTCTATCTACATATACAATATATATGCGTGCATATCTATTTATATGAGTATTATGCACAATACATCACACGTAAATAAGTCAAAGATGACGCAAACAGAAATTCTACATGCTTATACGGCATAAATACCTTACACCAAGCATAAGTGTAAGTCTTAGATATTTCATAACACATTATATTGACATTTTTAGGTTTGCAGACAAGACAAGTAAGTACTTGGTAATAAAACATCATGAATGCTATTAGGTAAATATTGTGCTAAGGGAATGAGGCGTGCTATGCAGAAGCCAACAACAGTCAGGCAAGGCAAGATGAACACAAAATTAATATTTTGTGCATATAAATGCAGTAAGCCATTTCTAAGCACTTAGTACAAGCAAGTAAGCATTTCTTAAGCTCAATTTTAATATAAGTAAGTAGTACTGGTACTGGTACTCCATTAAAGCTCTTTACGTTTTTGCCCGAGAGTTGAACAAGTTGAGCTACATTAGAAACATAAAAAAGGTCAGTGTAAAATAGATATACTGCACTGCGTGACCAGGGGAAAATAACTAAAAATGTCGACAAAAAATAGGAAACTTCATCTTCATCTCAAAATTACAAGGAAAGAAATAAGCAAGGGAAGGAATTATAATCAAAGATAAATACCATACCACCATGCCTTAGGCCTTTACGTAAGAAGGGAATCCGTGCATGGATGAATCTATGATGTGCTGTGCTGATATTTATAAATATTCCCGTGCAATATGTAATGTAGTGTATTAGAACATTTATATATTATGTATATCCATCCTCTTGTAGGAGTTTGAAGGATAAATTGATGGTCTTCGTATTGTTTGCATTGTACTGTACATTAGCTATAAATACATACTAAAATAAAATGGACGTGTATGAAGGTAGCATAATAATATAGGTATTATGATTACATATGAATTTGAACTAAAATGTAGGTACACAAGATTGCCTATAGCTAACTAAGAATAAGAAAGATGTGAGCTCATCTTTTTCGTTATTGTTCCGTCGTTATACTTTTAGCCTTGCCTTCTCGCTCAATAAAATTTACTAGCTTCATTCATCCATTTGAACTGGCTAACCACATCATACTATTTTTTATCTCTGTTCTTTTGACGTAGCAATCAATTTAATGCAATACGTGATAAATGAATGGCTATTTGATGATTTCAGATGTTAAGTCAAGACTCTCTGTACTATACAGATATACTGTATGTAAAGTAGTAGCTATGTTTTGTTAATGCACATAATACTAATGCACAAACATACTTACACAGTTGCATACCATCAAAGTAAGTATAAAAGGTATTTTGACTAATAAGGCCAAGTCAATCTTGAACATATATTTATGCACATTAGATTGGACCTTAGTTAGTGTAACCATCAGCTATCTGATCAATCATGCTTATTATTAGCATACCGTACCTGCGTATATATTTATATACTTATTGCAAATATTGAAATCTCATTAGCCCGTAATTTTCTGTTGATGTTTAGATTAGAATTTTTACACTAGGCTGCGGTAAAAATTAATATGCAGGTGCTATTTAATTTTGTTAATTTTATTAGCCTAGGTACAGATATTACCTTTATGTATACAACCTGTACGAATCTAGAAGCGAATTATTATGGTTTTAGTTTTAGGTACACTTAAATACACATCATTAAATTTGTATGCGTGACATATTTAAATATGATATGACGTAATCAAATGTTTAACCTTATGCATACGAAATATAAAGTAGGATTTGTAGTGACATTAATTTTACTGTTACTATTTACAATCTGTGTACATAAATAAATATGCAGTCACAGAACAGAACAGAAAGGAAATTCCTTCCTCCATGAAAAACAAATGATAAAGAAGGTTTTCTCTGTAAGTACAGTAGAAATTGGATGGTTATCTTGATTACATTAAAATAGACACAATAATTTTTTATGTTGCATCATCTTCTCAATGACAAGTAATGCCATAGCACGCAGCAATACCAAAGAAAGACTGTAGGGTGCCTTATTAAGACTGTAATTAGAAAGATTGGATAATACAAATGATTGCGCTGTGATTATTGTGAAGTGTATTTTATTATAGTAGTTTGATCTGAGAGAAGAAACAGATACGATGCTAAATAATTAATATCTTCTTCAAGGAGCTCATATTTCATTTATTGCGCAATCTAAATTCCTCTGAGGAATATTTAATGTCTAGACGCAAGAACATTAGACGACAATTTTTAATCGACCATAATTTGCAAATTGCTAAGTATTTTTGCCAATTCAACTAACATTGTAGCATAATATTTAAATGCATGTAACTACTAAGTACAATATGTATAGTACATGCATAAGTTAGTGTTTATTTACGATATACACACGCAAACAAAAGTAAAATAATATTTTAATGCCTTTAGTGCGAAATACTGAAATATTTTTCTATTTACTAAATATTTTCTTTCGTACAATTAGATTGGTAAATAGATAGCCAGTGTTATAATTAATTAATTATAGTTGGCTAAAGCACATCTTATTATAATGTAAGTTAAATATAACAAACTAACTTCTTTTGGCTGAAATTCAAAATTTCATTGAACGAAAGTACGTACATTGAACACACACATATTTTAGCATTAACCATGCGATACACAAATCGTAATCTCAAGTAAACAATTCTAATTAACAAATAAAAACATTCAGTAGGAGTTTTATAAATTTTGTCTACAGTATCTACACTAGTTAGTGAACCTACGCTTTTGCATTGCCGATACAGAACACACGTGTTTCTTAAAAGCTGTTACAGATATGTAGAACATGTAAAAAATCTACTGAAAATCTTTTTCGCTAGGACTAACTACATAATTCTAACATTCTAAACAATAATAATCAGCAATTACTCTAACTAACATGAACACACATTCTGTAATTCTGTAAAACGCTCACATATAGTTGCTAAATCTACATAAGGATTGGCCATACGAAAGTAGGTACTTTACTGAACTAACTTATATCAGTAGGTAGAAGCTTTCTCTATTCACAACTTGACTTACCACTAGGTGAGGAGAGATATAACAAGAATACGTATAATAATATTATATCTGTATGTTGCCATTGCCATTTATTAAAACCACCAAAGGCAAAAAAGCATCCACATGTAAAATCACAAATCAGACAAAAACCTCATACGTTTCGACATAAATTCTTGTTTGACCATTTACCATTCCCAATTTTTAATGCTAAACAGTCAGCAAACCTTGATATTGATCTTGAAGAACATATTATTATGCATTTGTCATATGCTAATTCACAGCAGTAAATTTGTAAACCTAAAATATTTTCGTAATATTTATTATGTGTGGGACTCGAATGGAAAATTTATCTACGCATTTTTGCATTAAAATCATGCCCTGTAGAAAACAAAAAATATTGGGCAAGGGTAGAAAACTTTGCAATGCACAAAGTTTATTAGCATATTTAAATATTAGCTGACATAAGACAACTATGTACAACTATGTGACAACTATGTGTATGTAATGGTTTCTTCGCCAAAAATAAATGAAAATAAATGTTAAAATAAAAAAGACACACATGTTACCTACCTACTTTAAATACTGACAGCTGTGTTGAAACTTTATTTAAGTTACGCACGTTTATTACCATAGAACCAATGCTGCCACTATTTAAGACTGCACAATGCTTATCACTTATAAATTAGAGACACTTAAATCGAATTTTTTTAAACTTGATAAGGTGATTGATAAGGCTACATAAGGTAGCTGTGTGCAGCATGATAATTGTAAAGTGCATTAGTACCAATAAAACAAAAGGTACTAGCTGTAATTATTTTGAGATACTAGAAGTATTTATGTTGCAAGATAAGTAATTCCTTTTTTTAAAATTTGCAACAATTTGTGGGAGTGATAAGAGATGAAAAAATCATATAGAGTTGCATGGAGGTGAGAAAGGTCCAAATGCTACACAACGTTCATAAATTATAAATAATTAGTATACACAGTATTAGCAAAGCTTGCAAATATTTGCGTTTCACATTAATACAATATATTGCAAAGATAAATAAAGCAACGTTTACAGTACTGTAGCCAAGCTGGCATAGAAATTATAAAAAAGTGAAAATGAAAGACGCATGTCTACGTTACGCATTAATGTATATAATATTTTTATGTAAATAGAAATAGGATAAGTTAATTCAACGATTTAATACATTACAAACAATTTGTCGCTCTTATCTCTTGCCAAGTTACACTAACACTATACTAAGTACACTGACTAACTCTTAGACCATAGAACACCTAACCAATCAAACAGACAAAACCTGACGGGACACAATAACCAACTATTATAGTATAATAATAATGTAACTACGTAAGTAGTTAACAAGGCAAATCCAGTTTGTTAAAAATGAATAGTTAATTTCATGTCTCATGTCGGCACTGTTTAGACCATACAAACAAAACACATAAAGAATATAAACACATTGACTGGGTTTCTTGTTTGGTTTCGTCATCTAGTAATAAGCTAAGGTGCAGTAAGGTACATAACAGAAAATACTCGTTATGACAGTACATCTTGGCTTTGGATATGACCACAAACAATATTGTTTGTGTGCTATGTGAAATCGAATGAATGAAAGAACAGGAATTCTTATTTTGTGCTCTGTGGTGTAGAATTTGCATTGAATTCTATTGCATCTTCTGATTCATCATAGAAAATTAGTGAAATCACGCACTCATTTTTGCCAAACAAATCGTAGGTGTGAATATAATATAATTCATTCTCCTGGCCGGGCCTGGCGTGGTCCCTATGTGCCTTATGTAGCTAAATAGTCTAGTATCCTATGTAGAGTCAACAAGTTTTAATTGAGAATAAATACAGTCTGTACAATATGATGAGACACAATTTCTTCCTTCTTTTTTCAATAGGAGTATTTAAGTGATTTCAGTGTAAATAAATTGTAAAGCAAAAGTATGTACTTAGTGTAACCAATTTATTGAAGCGTCGCACTCATTCAATGAACATAAACAATTATAAAATTTGCAACTTCTTCCTCTGGTATGAGTTAAGCTTTACGCTTATGAGGAACTTACGTATGAGGATACTATTCTCTCTTTTACCTTTGTATTTCTATCTGTATATATATCTCTATCGGCGCCTTGCCATTTTGGGATCCATTCCCAGACATACGACTAAACTCTCTAGTCAATGTGCAAAATCTTGTTCAGTATAAAACTCGACTAACTATTCACTAAATGCCTTTGATTTCAATGTAAATCTAAAGGGTTTCTATGTAAACACGTATATGGAAGCTAAATCTATGGGAAAAGGTGTAAAGAGATTGTTTTGTATTGTATTTGTATGTAATGTAGTTTATGACTGTGCTCTGCTAGGTGTTTTTTCGCTTAAGGATGATAACAATAAATATAAGGATAAGGATAAGGTAAGTATGGCCATACAATAGAGATAGCTAACTAAACTGCCTCCACAGTTAAGTATACGAGGCATTTAGTACTTATCGTAAGAAATCCTTAATCGTTAGGAATGCGATAAGTAATGCATTGCAATAGTAATAGAGTAAACCAATCCATCTTTAACTAGTTAGTGTGAGACTAACTGTTTCCTAAGCTTGTTTGAAAAAAGTAGCAACAATATGAGATGATGTAGATAAAAATGTGTTAATACCTTTGAGACTACTGCCTTACCTACTAATAATAGAAGCTATCAGACAAATGCAACACAGACAGAATAAAATAGAACTTAAGCGCATCACTTCTTTACTTAAAAATTATTCATTCACTTAAGCTTATGTACACTAAAGAAGAAAGAACAGAGAATAGAACTAAAGGTTGAAGCGCTTGCTTACACACAGACATGTCAGACACTTATTCCTAGAATGATCACTTAACTATCTATCTACTTATTATTTACATGCATACAAGTGAAATACGTAGCCCTGTAATAATTTACTGATTAATCTTGAACAACGCAACGTGCGTGTAACATAAGACTGCAGCTCAGCAGCTCAGCATATCCAATACTAATACTACATAAATAATAAAAGTGAACTCATCCTCTTCAGTTGCATTGCAATTGCATTGAAAACAACTTTAACTCTTTTGTGTGAACTGAATCAAGTGAGAACAGCTTTTTCTCGTACAATTTTCGATTTCATTAGTTAAATTAAAAATGGGACAGAACACAGCGAATCCGAGAACGACTCTTTGTACTGATACATACATACATCCAACTCATTATAATAATTCTAATAGTAAGGATGATGATAGCTAGTATTTAAAGGTAGCAGACACTTACCCATTGTAGTATTGGCACAAGGATATGTGTGAAACATAATAGAAGAGCCTCTTAACTCGTTAACATTATAAAAATCTATTGTATCTATAACTGCAGTGTTTGTATACTCATATCTTACATTAACTCTTTTAAAAATGAATACCAAGATTATCATACTGACACTAGTAATTGCTTTTAAGTGTTTTTATATGGTAGGTATGTATTCATCTTACAATGTGCTATAAGACATCTTCATTATTATGTATATGCATTACAGTATCTTTAAACACGTACTTACATTTATGGTTATTGAGATTATTAATACTCATCTTGAAAATCAAATGTTGCTGTGTACTAAACGTAAGTAGTTTTACGGAAAGGAAATGTACACGCATTTATTTTTACAATGTAATTCTATTATTTTTCTAAGTATACTTAGAAAATGGCTAAGTATTTATCTTCAGTTATTTAGCTCTTTTCGTTTTCATTTGAAACTTATTGGCTATATGCATTAATATCTTATCTCCATCGTTTCTCACTCACTTTCAGCATCTATTAGAAGGCTCGTGATCCTCGCTGATCTCAACTCATCAGTTCACATAGTTCACAACGTTTCATTTCTTAAGAATCTATATGGTTTGCTAATGTTGAAGTTATTGCTCTCGATCTAGGCGCTGCGTGTGATTTGAGTTTGTTATGTTGGAGTTGGAGAGTGAGGTAAGCGTGTAGGGCAAAGTCAAAGTACAAGAACTTGAGGTTTGGTTAGTGGCTATGCTTTCGATTTCTTTTCGCCTTCGGATATACACACACAACAGAAGATCAGACACATGATTATATTTGTAGATTACTAATAAATTTCTCTAATTAAATAATTTTCAAATCTGATGAGATATTGATCATCTATAGTGTATTACTAATAGCAAAATGCATATTATGTGTTTATTTAGGCAACCTAAATACTCCTTTTACAAGATTTGCCAATTTTATAATCAGCTTGTGAGAAATATTTTTATCTTTACAGAATTCTCACTATATTTTCTCCACAATTAAGATATTTGTATATTTAATATTTGTTGGATGCAATTTATGATAATATCAACAAATGCATAATGCAATCAGGTGACTTTTATAAGATAGAAATTGATCACGAATGAATGCAGTTTAATATATTTAATCTGCATTTCCACACCATTTTGCTCTTTCAGCACTCAAATAAGTAAGTTTCTTTTTAATTTTCTTGGGCAATTTTGAGTAGGTCCTGTCACATTAGAACACGTGCTTTAAATAGGCACAAATGCCAGCGGTAGGTATATAAGAATAAAAGATCTTAGGATTATAGTAAATCTAATGATGATTACGCCTTTAGGTACATACTCGTATGATGTATTAGGATTGCAGTTCAATTACCTACCTACTATATTTACATGTTATACAATTATAATAGATAATGATACATGAAAGAGCAACTCGCTGAGATTTTCATTTCTTCTGCAAAGAAAAGTGTGATCTAATCTCATGTGAATAGTTACTTGTCTGTACGTACTTTAGGTACCTAAATGTAATTCTAGACAATGTTGTTCAGCATTAAATTCTTCATGCCTCTTACTAATGATAAGTACAGGTACCATTAAGTAATACATAGTTTTAGTTCTTATACTTAATATGCATATGCAAGTTTTTTACAACAGAAAGAAAAATATTTAGCATGCCGATGTAGAATTTAAGCAGGTAGGTCTATCCTTTAAGCTAAACTAACGAAGTTATACATAATATACATATTTGTCTACCTCTGAAAAGTCACACACAAGCCCAAGTGGTAGATAGAAGAGTCAAACCAAACCACAATTTGTAAGAATTAATGGAACATAAGGCAGAGAGCATGAATCAAGAGAGAATATAATAGAATAGCAAAGGCAGAACAGAATCACTTTTGCCTTCGCTGGCTTAATAGTGGTCATGATCTCACCGCCTGTCTTCTCTGTCTGGGTTTTGATAGAACTTCTTAAAGCCAGCTCTAGTAGTATAATATGTAATAGAAATGGAAATGGAACCACCCAGCTAACCCTTGCCATGGTTAACATTTATTTCTGTCTGTAGCTGTGGTTCAACTTGACTTTGCAGTTTGAGTTTGTACTTTGTACACCTGAGCTGAACTGAAAGTTTATTCTTTCCTACCTTACCCATCAAATTATGTACAAGAAAGAACCAAGTAAACTGAAATGGAATAATCTACATATACTGAAGGCCGTGTGTAGAAATAATGACTTATTGTGTTACCCCGGTCAAATTACATACAGTACACAAGAAATTAAAATTTTGACCACACTAATATTTTAATACTTTTGAACAATTTTATGGACAGTAGGTTACGAATCCTTTTAAATGGATTATATTTTCTTTGCTACCCCAATATATCGTGTTGGGCACTCAACACTAGAGTTTTATGTTGGGTAATCCCAATTCTTTTTATATACTTTCCTACTTACTTATGTAAGTAGAGTTTGTACAGCGATGCAATGGAGCTTGATATATATTTATGTAAGTATTGTTGAAGTACCTAGACTTCAACAACGCAACATGACTTACAAATTCCAATTCAAACCAGTCGGTTTTTTATTCCCACTCACAATCACAATCAGTCAGTCAGCTCTGTGCTAAGTTCTAAGCTCGTGGTTGTCGTGAGCATTGAACTTGATATATTGTATTAAATACACATTTCATTACGAATATACATACTTACATACATTATCTTTATAATGTAAATGTATCTTTTACTTTTGCTATCATGAAGTGATCATCACATATCCGAGTGTTAAAGTGTCATCCATAGATACGTAGCCCATATTATCCACTATTAACTGATCAACTATAAAATACTTGCTTAGATTTAAAACAATTTACGACAAGTAGTTAGGAATCTATATGTATTCTCAGTAGCATTGTATTTATATGAATTTTCCACTAAATTGAATACAACTAATGCGATGGTAGGTTTTTTTACTTTGCAGCGTATTTAAGAATGAAAAACGTTTGAAGGGTGTCGGTATATGGAAAAAATCGATCCACTTTGTTGTTTGATCATGACTGCTCAATAGGAAAAATTGGTACCTAACTAAAACGAATAGCAATATAAAATGAAGCCATGCCTAACAATAGTTAACCAAGGAAACTAAAGAAGGTAGAGACGGGAGTAGCATCACAGAATCCATAAGACCAAATATTATTCTCATTCTCCCAAACTCGAATTCAACGCTTATAGTTGTGTGAGCAATGCAATAGCTGAACTAGAACCTTTTCCTTCAGTTTACACCTACAGCCTGTCCGTCAGTTCAGTTGGCAATGAAAGGTTACAATATTATCCATGCACAATTGCAGTGCACTGCATATATATTTATATTAGTAAATAATGTATAGACTATATGTATTTAAAATATATACTATATAGTCAGACAATTAACCTCTTCCTACTGCGTAGGTAGATTATTATTATACTCATCCATAACTAAAGTAAAAGATATTATGCTGAATGCTGATCGTGAGTCTAGAGACTCTGTGCAATCCTAGCAATAATAAAATATAATAAAAGGAGTGACGGCTTGCTGGGAACTTAAATGTAGCAAAGCAAATCCAATTTTATTTCAAATTGTACGCAACTTTACTATACCTGTGCACAATTATATGTGTTATAAGCGTATAGGTAGTATGGTAGAGGTATACTATCTAGGAAGATACCTTGTAACAACTTGCTTAGATTGATATGGAATGTAAGTGACGTCTCAAATGCCAGGCCTTTGACTCCTGTCCTGTACTCTAAACTCTAAACTGACGTGAGTACTGACTTACTTGTAAGAACTAACTACTCATTGTTCCTTTAAAGTGATTTGTAAGAAAGCAGGAGGTATTTTAAGTTATATTTTATTAGCGATTAGCATTTTATGCCATACATATTTGTAAAGCTACTTTATTTGTTGTAATAAATGTACAAACTAACTAGGTAGTTGAGCCTTAATTGGTTATGAACATTATCATTATAGTATTTACTTATGTGCATAATATACGAAGTAATAATGTTAACATGTGGTAAAATAGATTATGAGTACTAAGTAGTAAATGGTTAAACAGTAATGTGTAAATGTGTAGCTTTGTGGTGCCTCATATGTAGAACCATTTGTTTGATTCATATAGTGAAGTGTGTAGGTATCATTTGCAATTTGTTTAGTTCATTAAAATACAAAAATGCAGCTGCGGAATCCATTGTTGTATACCGGGAAAATACTACCAAAAAATACATCGGGAAAGTTAAAATGACAATGAAACCCACGTCTTTCGAAGCATTCCTTATTGTCATTGAAAGTTTCATGGAATTCATCATCATTAATAAATTCTACTCGCTTAATTAGAATGTGATGCTACTTAAGGAGTAAATACTACCTAGGCAGGGTTATTTGCTATTTAATTACTTTTACAAAGATTTTGCAGTCAATAGGAAATATTTCAAGTATTTTCTTCGGTGTACATAAATATAATATGTTGTAATAAAGTAACCTCTTCCAAGAAAATGTCTGTATTACTGTACAGACAAAAAAATTAATGAGCATAAATAAAATAAAAACAACGAATGAATACAGTATAATTAATATGTACAGCTTTATTGATCATATTTAGACAGAATGGTTTAATGTGCATAAGATTTAACCCCCTAAATTGATAACACATGCCAAAAATTAACTGATAATAATACTGAAATATTAATGATCTTCTTTTCACAATTTTTTGATATAAGGGTTCCGCTTGCAATTTTTCCCAGAATTCCAACAGATTATAAGCGGAATCAAACGTTAGTTTAATTAGCTGACAACAGTTATTTTTTATTCAAAAGTGGGCTTACTGTAGCAGTGCATTGAAATAATGCTTGAATCGCACTTAATTAAATCTGTTTAATTTCAGCGAGAATCTTTTACAGTTACAGCTACTTTAGAATAGGCAGAGCATTCAAGATTGATTTCTCTCAGAGATAATTATGACTAATTGTCAATTTCTTTGGAATCTTCCTCGGAACTATAGAAGTGTATATGTATGTACTCTAGCTAAGTATGCTGTAACGTGAACCGTGCAGTTTTTTATTTATGCAGTCAAACTCCTTTCGTGAAATTCATCTGCAATTATCACATCCTCGCTTTTGATTAAATGAGCTTTTTATGTATACTTATCTGTAGGTATAGCAATTAATTTAAAAGGAACTGTTAGTAAAGGGATGACTTGGCCTGCCACGCCAAAGCAAACCAAAGATCACCATCACCATACAAGTTACTTATATTATTACCCATTAGAATCTCAGTACAGATAATTGTAATTTGCATAACTACTGTCACGTTTCAGTATTTTAGTTAATAGCTGTTATCATCCTTTCGATATATGTGGCACTTATGCAGAAAGGGGTTACTTATTCCATTTTGTACATTTGTAGTCGCATGTATGTGCATTAATTATCTGTAGCAAACGCAATGTTATGCTAATAGGGTGGATGTGGATGTGGATGGGGAAGAAGATGTTTAATGTTTGATTACCTATGATAATATATTTGTAATGTACATACATACCTATATGAAAAAGAATCTGGCTCAAATAGTTGAATGATTAACTTGCTAAAATTACTAATGCGTGCATTCATTTTATTATGTATAGATAAATACATATACAGATAATACATAGATGCAATATAAACCAATTAGTACAAGTACACTATAAGTAGAAAGATATGTACCTACCTATCTAACTACTGATGTGTATGCTAATAACACTCCTATTAACTATGTGTGTACTTAAAGTGGTTATGTACAATTTAGTTAGCTACTCTACTACTAACTCTCTGCTTTTCTTTAACTTCAATCGCCGCAATTGGCTCATTGCACTGGTTTGCTATTACTGTTGTACAGTCAATGCAAGTTTCACTTTGTGGGTAATTACAGTTACTTATGTATGTAATGTTAGCATTTGCACTCTCTTTTTCTACACGGAATGTTTTTACTTCATAGAGCACATAATACAGTACTTTGGCATGGCCTGGCCTGGCTTGGCCTGGTGTGAACCAGAATCTTTTATTACATTTCCCTATAACACTAGTATATAAGTAAGTCAAATTTAAAAAATTGACTGTATGTTTATATAAATACAAATTCTTAATGCATGTAAGCAATCTAACATTATAACAATTTATTCTCTATTACTATTACTAGTTTACTATAGTTAAAAATGTGTCCCAACTCATTTAATGTAAATAAGTGTCATGTCTTCCCGCATTCTTTGCAATTTCTTTTAGAGCTTTTAACTTAACTTCCTTCTAAATTGACAACAACGTGTGTAGGTTTTGTAATTGATTTCCCGCAAGGCCCATAATAATCATAAAGATTTATACAGAACGTAACGAGTGGATTTTGGAAAACTTGTAAGTGTGCAATTGGAATTCTGTATAAAAATATATAAGGGTACAGTAAGCAAAAGAAGAGTTGTAGATACACTAGAATAAAAATGCATATTACACATCATACACAGTACTATTCACTTCAATGTGAACTTCAGTGGGTACATGGCAAAGTCACATTGTTCCCACAAAATGCAAAGTTTACAAAAAATTGCGGTTTACACTTGAACCTTAAGAGTAAAGAATATTAAGCGATGTATGTATTTGGACGTTGACTATGTAATCATAAGAATGTACCGATATATACTTATGGACTTTCTGTTGACAAAAAATACATAAGTTAAGCCTTAAAATGGTTATTAATGGTTTCTAGTAAAAACTGCATAATATACATGCAAAATACAATAAAAATATGTTGAATAAGAAAGGAGACGTGTCGTTTATTACAGTAAGTAAATAAGTATATTTGGCTATGTTGAGAGGAATGTCGTCTATAGAATGGAAGCAAAAGAAAACTGCTACTGAGAAAAATGAGGCAACCATAGTGAGTGATCTATATGCTCCAATTTGTACGTCTTCCCATCCTTTATTGCAATTTAAATGTAGCAAAATGCGAACAAAACATTTAGTTGGGCTTGCTGAGTTACAAAACTGACAGCTCTTTTCCTCTATACTACACAATTTTAGCCCGACCGAGGTAACGAGCTGGCTTGTAAAATTCTGTGTGATTCATAAATTTAAAGTGCGATTCATAAATTTAAATTGTAAGTGATTAAATAATATCCGATAATTAAAATTCCTGCCTTAATTTGTCCGCATTGTTTCAAACGTTTAAGCGAAATACACACAGTTTACTGACCTAAACACCAACAAAATATTTTTCGTATAAATACAAGCACAATCGGATGGGCTTTAAAGGCCTAAAAATTCCGTAAAATATTACCGATTTGTTATGATCTCAATAGGGGTCTTACAGATGTAGGAATATGAAAGATTGAGTGCATTAGGTACTCAGTCTACATTTTACTCAAAGCTCAATGTACTTTTAAGTTGACAGTACGACTAGGTAATACTTAATTTAACAAAAAATATAATATTATACTTACAAAAATAAACTATCTTCAGTGAAGCAATAGAGCAGCATTTAAATGACTCAAGTCTTACTTGAGTTTTCATATATCTTAGGAGTTGTATCATTCTATGGCCATTAACACGTAATTGAAGAGGTAATAAAGGCTTTAATATTATTCAACCCTCAGGTTCAATTTCTTTTACGTAAACAAAATACAAGTACATAATAATATAGTTTTCTCTTCTTTATTTTTCAAAATCTTATTTCAAATGTGTAATTTTGCTAACTAACTAGGTAATTCTGTAATGCTCATGTAATATGCATTGCACCATTTAATACGCCACGCTACACAACTATATATCATGGAAATGTGGGATAGAAGCATACCTACATACACTAATGCATTTTATCATCAAATACCTGCTCCATTATATTCAATCATCGTTTTTTAAATCGTGAACTGTGTTTAAAATACAATGACATATCCACACTGTAATGATTGACTTCTATTATCATGTAGCCCATGCACGACTATGAACTACCTAATAACATGAGGTGAGCATACCAAAGCAAAAATACTTATTTTTTTATCTCAGGTGTTTAATGGCACTCATTTTTCACATATAATTTCTGGCATAATGTATTTCAACTAATTATTTTATTATGTTTGTAGTGTGTCTCTGTGTCTTTTGGGATTTAGATTGATAACGTATGCGTTCAGTAGTAGTGGTGGAATATAAAACAAATGAGAGAATGAGACTCCATGATGTTGTTTTCAGATGGCTGATTTTACCACATTTACAACGATTTACGTCAGACGCCGACGTAGCAAAGAAAAATGGGTCGGCAGGAAGCCAATTCAGAACCAAACAAATATTTCTTCTGTTTTGTAAAAGAATCGTGATCCTCTCTTTGTAATACTATAAATTGAGGTTAAAATAAATATTTAGTTTAGATAGTTGATTGTTACAAAAATTATGATGTTGAAGAAATCAATAAATTAATTAAGAAAAGAAGCATTAACATTTTTCAGAATAAAAAAGTCTCAAAAATATGTAAACAATATGGTTTCTGTTGATTAGGTACTACTTGAGACAAGCGCAAGCGCCCTCAGCAATTTTGCAGCGTTGGGGTCTGCAACATTATTTTGCAATATTGCTTCTGTACTACAGTAGGTATATCTAACCGTATATTAGACCCCTGTAATTTGTGGAATGCTTAATGTTTATTATGACTTATTATTACGAAATATGAAAATAAATGACTTTAAGATTCAACTCCCTGTCAGGAAGGAGTGTTATTAAACTGACAGAAGTGACATTAAAAATGTCCAAATGAACGGTGATTTTATATTTCATTTGCAAGATTTAACTAACGTAAACAGTAAACAGGCGATCGAGAATGATTAAATAGTAAAACAATTCATGTTAGTTGTCGTGTATTACAAAATATTATAGAATTATAATAATATTATTGTTTATACAAAGGAAAAAGAATAATGACAATGACGGCGTGCATGAGAATGTCATTTAACAGATGCTTTTGCTTTCCTGTGCTAATAAGCTGACAAAGCGAAGGTAAACAATTGGCAATTTGATTCTATGATGTGATATGATGTGATCTGCAAGTACATACAAATACATGCAGTAAACAGTAGTAAGTTGTCTTGACTCGGCTTGGCATTTTAAGTTTACTGAGTCAAGGGAACAAGGAGCGAATAAAATAATAGAAAGAAAATTTCGTAACGTCATAAATAAATTGTAATAATTGAGCAATCTCAACTCAACTATCGTAGTCAAAACTAAAACCATAGCATAGCATTACTATTATGTAGATTCCTTTGAATTAATCTCGATTTAAAACTCCCCATGTTAAACTGACATGGAATATTATGTATCTGCACTGGCTTGGCTTGGCTTGGCTTGGCATAGCAAATTGACTTTGATTTTCTTGTTCTCTTACTTTATGTTGCAGGAGGTAATAACATTGCGTGAAACAAGTTAATACACTACAGGCTACACAATTGTCCTTCTATTATTTTATATATTCAGAATGCAGAGTAAATTCAAAATACGTACCTACGTACACACTTACACGTAATACCTCT
>JAQFYC010001929.1:0-29416 GCA_034694165.1 Tomocerus mixtus | reverse complement strand
GTAATTAAAATTGTATTGATTATTATGAGATAACATATTATAATGAAAGGGAAATCATGCAAATTATTTAGTAAGTAATTCGGACTATCACATAACTAACATATACTTAGGTTAGATAGGTATTTTGCAGTTACCTTTGTTTATACTGCTATTTTCGTAGTAATATTGTGAATGGGCTTTAATGAGTTTTACTTTTGTTACGGCAAGCATTTATTTTGAACACCTACATACCTACCTACAATTTATGTTGAATAGATATTAATGTATAATTAAATATATTTATACAATTAATTATAAGTTCTATTCAACAATTATTTATATTGTTCAATTCATTATTGTAAACCCATGCACACCGGATGCATCAAAGGTACAGAACCATGTTGCGTACAAAAGACAATTAAAGTAAGTATACAGACACAGACAGTCATTGGCATTTAGTGCCATTAAAATCAAAAGTGAATGAAAATAAGACCAAGAATTTACAGAAAGTTTTTCTTTTGGAGATTTTCCACCACAATATACATATTTATTATTATGGAAACAATCCAAAAATGCATAATGTATGATTATCGTCCATAATTAATTATCTTAAAATTACAAAATATAAAATAATTAACGTTTCCCCATTATTTCGTGTTTGGTGGAAAAGTTGCCACACTACCATGCAGATGCTCAGAATTGTTTTACAATTGTTTGGCAAGAACTAAATCTTTGGTGGTCAAAACTGTCCTGTCCACTAAAGGTATTACTCCTGAGGAGTAATCTTTTGAATCAATAAATTTTAGACCATTTTCATTCGACAATTCAATCACTTATGGCCCAAATGTAATTTTTTTTATTAGTATCACATTTGCAGGAGCATAGGTATATATATTTCGATTGTGTCGAATTTAAGTTTTATTGTAGTTGTATGATCCTTTCAAAAACATTTAACATAATTAAGTAGTTATACAATAATATGATATTTACGATGAAGACACGTGTTAAATATTTTGTCGTAAAGTAACACGCCTGTATCCTACATACCTAATTAAAGGTTAAAATGATAAATGAGTACCACCAAATGAGAGTAAGTAAATAGGCAAATATTTTTGCACATACTTACTTTTTTATAATATAGTAAGAAGTGCATTCTATCTCAGTTTATAAAACGAAAGGCACAAATAATAATAGAAATAATATTATCTACACAAACAATCGTGAGTTAGTTACGTATATTCATCGATACATATTTAAGTAGTAAAGTAAAATATATAAAATGGTGTAGTAAAACATTTATTATTGTATTGATTGTAGGTATGCATAGCCGACAGCATGCACCATGTATAAATTACTCAATTCGATTCTCGTCGACGAGCGAGATCCCCATTTCATATCAGTTCATTACCAAGATCACTTTCAATGCAATACTATATGACCTACAAATTCAATTCATGTCTACCATACCTATATAGAGTATTTTAATGTATAGTGTGTACAGCGAGTTAACTCACAATTACATAAGAGCTCTATCGTATAATACAATACATAATATCTCTATACGTTATAGATTAGCTGCTTGCTACTATATGTACACAGTTACAATATATTACAATGATAAGTATTCTTGTTTGCAATATTACCCATAAGTATTTATCACCATCATAACTACTATAGGTAATATTTATAAGTTAATGCTGGTCAATTAAGGCATAATACAATAATGCAGATAACATTATAGTGAAACTAAAGCGAAACAAAGCAAGATACTTAGCTTTTCTTGCAGACTTAAAAATATGAATTAATATTAGGGGAATATAGGCTACAGAAACAGAAGTCCGACAGGCCTAGTGACCAATTTACGTCTTGTAGTTAACTTTTGAAGAAAATTTGCTAAATTAGTATGAACCATTTTGACCTATTTATTTAAAGGATAATCATTATTTCTCTTTCAGTAGTACGTATATGACAAATTAAGAAATTCTAAAAAATCTACAATTGAATTATATAGAAAAATATATTTTATAAGCATATATACTTTTTAATTTAAATAAATGTATTTTATAAGCCTAAATACTACAGGGATTCTTGTGCCTACGACGTATATACATATGAATCAAATCTCATTCATATTAAAGAATTTTGCACAGTTTGCTTGCACTTAGGTATATTATTATTGTGTGCGTTGTGTATGTAGGTATGTATGGTTGGCAGATTTTACACGAGAAAGATTCTTTGGTTCACTGGTTTATACAGTAATGTAACGTCCGTCCTTGGCATCCTTCACCTCATATATTTTTATGGAAAGGCAGCATTCGTCTAATTTCTTATACTTGCATTTCATTTGTAAGTAGAGATGAATTTAGTTATTGAGGTACCTTTACCTATATACATAGAGATTGTCTTCTTATTCGTATTCTTTTTATTGAGCACATTTGGACACAATGTAATATGGGTAAAGACGCTCGAGTAAATAATTCTAATGTGAATAATACTATGTAATATGTGTATTGTTTTTACGCTCTAAAGATCAGATTCCTTTTGCTTATGTTATGCAAAGCATGCTGAATTGGCGTAGCATATAGTGTGTTGCAGGATTTTTTAGAGTCCAGTGGACACGGGGGACGGCACTTTAATTCATTTTGGTTTAGTAATATGTACTTAAAGTACATATTTATTACATGTGCGTCCCTTAATCTCAACAATATCCAAAATCATATATTGGCAGCAATTTACATTCTACCCCAACAGTAAAGATTCGCAATACGATACAATCCCATTGTCAGTAATCGGCATAAACGCCACAGTGGCTCTATACTATTTGGTCTTCAACTGAAAAATTTTATTATGTGATTAAGAATGGTCAGCACCGGTAAATATTATTGGGCTACGTTCGTGTATTCAGTTTCGTGCGTATAATGTGCCTCGATTTACTGGGTACTTAATATTTTAATTTGTAATTTCCGAATTAATTTATTTCGCCGACGTGAAATCTAAAACTGAGTGAAGTTCTAAATTATTAAAATTTTAAAATTTTAAAATGGCGTTTACAGTTCGATCTTTGAGTTACACAATTTGTGACTTAGTGGCGGGCATAGTTTTCTCCTCATTTGCCTGGCCTATTATTTTATTTGTTTATGTTGTGAATCAATCCCTTCGTTATACTGTAAATAAAGTTCTTAATTATATTTACGGAGATATATACACGGTGGCCACTGGAGAAGATTCTATTTTTGGAACAAGAATTTACAATAATTGTGCCTCCCTTATTGTTGGATATGAAGTGTTTGAAGGGGAAGGAAATGTCGAAACCGTCAGAGATAAATTTCACAAATTAATTACAGAAACGAATGATAAATATGACAGACTTACACAATCATTTGTCTCAAAGGGTGGATATTACTGTTGGGAAAAGAAGAAGCAAATCGATTTAAATAGACATATACGAATCCTCGACGTTTGGGAGGAGAATATCCGAAACGGGAAAAATGTGATAGACGAGGAAGAAGTTCATGAAATCATGGAGGGATTTTCTACAACCCCGTTGAGTTCGGAAAGACCTCAGTGGGAGATTCTCATGGTGCCAAATTACAGAATGAAACACATTTCTCCAGAAAACAGTAACAAGAAGAATTACGCTTTGATTTTCAGGTTGCACCATAGTTATTGTGATGCAATTAGTTTTCTCCTCATGACGAATAATCATTTGGCGGATAAACCGGGAAAATTACCGATAGACCCAACAAAACCTTTACCTGCACCCGCATGGGCAAAAGCTCTCATTTGGACTAAAATCGCTTTGTTGGGCCCAATGTACTTTGTTTTGAACATGGGCAGCTTTATTTGCCTTGATATGACCGGTTATAAAGTTCCTTACTATTCCGACAGAAAATTATACGGAAGGAGTCCTTTGCTCAAAATGGATGCCCTAAAAGAGCTGAAAAGGAAAAGTGGGGCTTCATTCACCGCTATTTTAATGAGTTGTGCTTATGCTGCTATGTATAGGGCACATGTAAAAGTTTTTAAAGGAAGAAAAGTGCCCAATTATTTAATTAATGGAAACGTTGCAGCAATGCTTCCTTACACGAATGATAATCTGTGCAATCGGTTTACACTTTTCCCTTTAAGTGGACCATTTAGGGAAATGGATCCTAAAGAAAGACTGGAGACAATGATCCAGGTCAATAAAGAAGCTCTTTTCAGTCCAGATCCAATTTTTGACTTTTATGTTCAAAGGGGGTTGGGTAGTTTGCCATCATTTATGCATAAAATCTTATTCGGATTATCCGGATCACCTTTGATGCTCAGTAACGTTCCCGGTTATACTTCTCATTTGGAAATTTTTGGATCGAAGATGATTGATGTTGCTGCTTGGCTACCTCTCGTCAGTACTACAGGTATTTAATGAACTACATAAGAACCTGGAGATAGCTATAATAATAATACAAATGGATTATTTTGATAAATAAAGGTTCCTACTTTTATTTATTTATTCAGATCTGGTTGAAATAGAATAATATCAAACGTGAAATATAAATTAAATTAAATTAGTGGACAAGTACTACTGTATTTCTTAAAAACCCGTCAATATACTAGCAAAAGCACTTTGTAAAAGCTCCCTGAAATATATAATACGCTGTTCCGGAGCTATGCAATAAAAACTAAACGCCATAATATGCTTTTGTCACATTCACGTCACAGTTAGTACATTTGTAGTGCTTTTCAGATCTTATTTTGCCCCCATGGTCGTGGTACTTATTTGTGATGTTGGAATTTCTAAGCTTTTATCAAATTCTGAAGGGAGTTTTACCAATTTTACAGTTAAAGATGAAAAAATGCATACCTAAATACTTACGTAATAATATTAAGTCATACAATAAGCAAAATGACAACTTTAAAGATTGTTCACATAACTAAAATAATAAGCAGTTGTAAAGTTACAAATGAACTAACGGACTATTAGCTACAGAAAGTAAAACACAAGATAATTGTTCAATTAAGTGTTCCTTTTACAAATTAGGTAATTGTGTAATTTCTTGGCGTCTTCAAGTTCTAGTTCAAAATTGAAATCTAGGAAAACAACTTTTACTTTAGAATCTACCGACTGAGCAATGCTATTTTTCATATTTCTGTCATAGAATAGTTGAAAGTAGAGAATTATACAACCCAGTTAGATAACATTTAGTAGGTAGGTAGTAAACACTTTCATGTATGTAGGTTCGTGCTGCAGCATTGTCATGTAAATGAAAGTGACAAAAAATAAAAACATTTTTGGCATAATTTATCAACAATTATTAGGTCACCTATAACAATAAAGTTCATCTTAAATTGGCTAGATTAGGTTCATTCACTTTATTATAGATGACATGTTACTTATGTAGATTACTGAAACATAACATTGAACTTTGGCTATATAGTAAAAAGGTTACTCAAGCAATGAGGTTATTAGTTAATGGTTGACTTTCCTCGTGCCTAACTACACTCACGAGTACATAACACGTTTGTAACAGTGTTTGGTTTTGCTTTGGAGTCAAGAGGTTTCTGGCTACAAAAATCAACTTTTATATGTCATACTATAGGTACATACAAAAGAGTACTATATAGTACCTAAGCAGTTAACAAGCACACTGCACTGCAAGATATAGTCAGTGAATGACGAGTATAGTGATTTCTTATGACGAATATTGCGTAATTTATAAAGTAGGTACTGCAATAGAAATATTTATATAGGTAAGTACAATAGAAATATTTATATAGGTAAGTCGGTAAGTGTGTAGGGACGGCACTTATCATTATCATTAGCAACCTATTTATCTGTAAATTGAAGCAAATGTAAATGGTATTCGAAACAATTTGTTTTAATATATTTAATATATTACTCTTAAATACATTTACCTGTATCCAACATCGACATTAAGAAGTCATGTTAATGATAAACATTGTTAGCGCTTAAATTGCTTACGTATACTACCTAATTACTAATTACCGCATTTTTAGGTATAGTTCCCTATAAAAGTAATTTGCAAAAAATAATATATTTCCTCCATAACTATGACCATGACGTTAGGCGATTAGTTAGCAACCAGAAGGACTACATACATCCGTAGAAATGGAACATGAAACAAATGTCTCAGTACAGATACGAGCAATATTCAAGCATTGTAAATAGTTCAGTAGTACATTAAATTAGGTAATTAAAGTGACACATAAGTAATATCTGAACTAAATACCCAAATATGGAGTATTTTTATTGATACTATTTGTGCCTATTCAAACATATTTATAAACTACACCTTTGTATAAGCAACTCGTTTTTATTTATATTTAGTTCAGCTATTACTATGCATATCAATAGATATTATGCATAGATATGGGAGCAGATCATTTGCACTGTTTATCATAATACAGATACATTATGTTTTATTTCCTGTGACACTAGTGTGACAATATCGTAAATTAGGAAATGGAAATTTAGCAACAGTTTGGCAGATAATGGCAAAATTTTGAAGTAGTGAAAATACCAAAAATGTATGGTATGTAATGTACGCAATATGAAATATGCAATGACTGTCGCTGTAGCAAAACAATTTCACTGTCAAGCGCACAGAACTTTGTAATTTGACGTAACCTCTCCCAATCTAAACAAGTGCAAGTTAGTATTGTACAGTTGCCTGATTATCTACGCATGGTCAAGAGACCTTAAAATTAAACAATGATTTCATCTAGTTTTTACAAAATTGCAACAAATGCATTGCTCGTTTAGTATTTCTTAATATTGGATGATCTTGATCACTGTGTGTTTAGCATATGAAGGCTACGGTTGATGTTGCTAATGTAGAAACATTTTAATGCCAATTATTGGCAAATTATTAAATTGGATGAGTCAATGAAGGTGCCACACATGGAAGGTCAGTACATTTATCTAGAAAAATTCATACACAAGGTATTTTTGTAAATATTTACTATTCCTCCTAATCTAAATAAATTATATAAGTAGCTCTCTTAGATGACTGCTAAGTTCCCAATTTCCAGTTCTTGTAGATTTAGCTTTAATCGCGCTGACTTAAACTTACGACGAAATATTATGCTTAAAACGGGTGATGTACATAGGTATGGTATCAGGCCGTAATGGCCAATGGTATGTACATTTTGACTATTGTGCATTTCCTTTGCAATTTATTGTTTTATTTACTACGCTTTAAGAATTACGTCCATGTAGCAGTATATTAATAATATATACTGTTGCATGGACGAAATTCTGTGTGTTAAGAACAGGAAGTTTTGTCCTTGTTAAATAATGCGTGGCCTTCTCCTCATAGAATACTTATAAAGTTTATTATTTATGCATTTTATAGATACCTACTTAATGATAATGATGTTTAATGCTACACAATTATGTTTCCCTTATTATTATGAAGGAATTGGAATCGCAACCCAGAGCTACTGTGGTACAATGAGGCTATGCTGTATCGTAGATTCTAATGTATTCAGTCGCAAAAAAGATCTTCAAGACATGCTTAATGATATTGTCAATGAAATCCTCATTTTGGCCGATATTTATCAAGTCCCAGATGTTCCTATTGCTACTACAATACTAATGGATGCAAATAATAATACGGACATGAGGAACAATAATAACGGAACTGAATCTGAAGAAGTTGTATTTCTTACAAGCGGAAGGCCCAGCGAAAACGAGGTTGCTCGCAGAAGAAATCCAGAGAGAAAAATTGAGTCTATGGATGTCATTACGTCTACAGATGATATTAGAAGACGTCATGCTGAAAAATCAATTCAATGATTATCAAAGATTAGTTCAGTTAAGGACAGCAAGTCTCATTTTAAGGTAATATAAAAAACTTACAGAACATTGCAGAAACTGAATACCCACTCGAGAACCCATACTTGTAAATATTATGCTTCCTTTTAAATAGATGAGACAATGCTCAACTGGGACGCAAAGGTCATTACTAGTGTGGGCAGTCGCTATTTACTTTATTTCACTAAGCGACATAACCTGCGATACTTCCAGTGTCATACTACTATAATTATTAAAGAGAATTTTTACATAGGTTTATGTACATATACATTGGGTACATGGATACCTATATGCATAACATTCCTTATCATTCCTTTTCAAATATATTTTGTACATATAAATATTTACTTTAGGAGCTTTTATCTTCTGTTATTTTTATTAATACTTATTTTTATTTATAATTAGGTAATGTAAAATAAATAAGGGCGTAGTAGTGCTACCGCGGAAAAGTTAATGAATAAAATACCATTAGTTGTTTTCATTAATGACTAAACATCCAGAACTACAAGGCGCACCGTACAAAGAAAAATATTAATCCAAAGTCAAACATTTTTCTGCAAACTTTCCAAAACATATTATGTCATATAATCGGCACTTGAGAAAACCTATCGCCGATGTTCGTAGTATGTTTTAGTAACCCACACATTAAATATAAAAACAAGCTTTTGTGATTCCGGATTTATCCAACGGATATGCTTGGTAGCCGAAATGGTAATGAAAATGTTGATAAATAAGAAATGAGTAAAAACTAATAATTTACTATAACACGTGTTCCATGTACACTAAAATTTCTTACCTTAATACCAATGTGAAGAAGAAAGCCGCAAATTAATGCTATTTAATAAGCTGTATGGCTTATATTTGTATACTTACTTTGTGATAAAATGTTTTTTAAATAATGTTAATCCCAAATGAAGTTTGGTACCTAACCATTGAAAGCAGTAAGTAGTGGCTTAATTAATACATCATTTCTGTCCGCATGCGGGTAAATTTTGCACACAAATGGCCTGTTCTGACGATAAGTTCATCGTCATTGTGAAATGTCCCAATGCATAGTGCAACCATACTAAATGAAAAAATGTATGCTAAGAGGTCTCCTTTAAGTAAAATTGTTTATTTCGTTGCTGCTTATAAGTACGATGAAAGTTAGCCCTCGTATAAAACCATAAAGCCTTTTTGTCCCAATACACTATTTATACTAAATTAAGATTTGTCATATTAATTAATTTTTACAATGTATTTATCTAATTTTATGTACTTATTTACGTCTATAGTTTCCACTGTTGTACTATACTGACTACATACTTGTTTATGTCATGTATGTACTGTGCATAAATTATTTACAATTTGTATTTATAGCTAATATTAAATATTATAAGCTTAGGTGTAATATTTCATTGTCATTATAAATAACAATGAAATGAATGAAAATACAAAATGTCTTATCTGTAAACTATAATGTCCGTAGGTACAATGTATAAAATCGATGTATCAGTATATTTATTAAACATTTTCTTCTTATCGAGAAAGTATAATAAACATTACTATTAGTAGAGCTACTACATATTTATGCATACCCGCTGGGATTGGAAAAAGATTGCTTTGGTCTTCATGTTTCTATTTGCTGTGTATTTGATTTTTCCTCTCGGAGAGTCGTCAATTTACTAGCATTCATTCAACCAATATACAATTATAAAGTTTTTACAAGGTAAGTTCATAATATCGGCTGGATGTAAATAAAATGGGCTTTTTATGATTACTTTTGCGACATATTATTGTAAGTGCTCAATTACGTAACCCTTTTGACAGTTAGAAAATCAATAGACTGACTAAATATCCAGTTACAGCAGCAAGTCAATCTATAGACACCTCTACATATTTAATAGTAAACAAAAACTAGATTTTTTTTTGTTTTTACAGTTTGTTTTGCACTTATTTATTATCTTTTTGCTTGTTTATAATGTAAAGCTAATAAACCGATATATATATGTATATATATGTGTGATTCTATTTTCCGTTGTTTTAATTTTTAACACTTTTATCTCATTAACCTGATTAATGATGGCTACTATAAATGAAGCAACAACATAAACATTTTAACACGAAAATTGACATGACGTGATCCATAATATAATACATATTATGTATTATAGGGAATGCTATAGGTTATGCTTATTCACAATATAATGAATAAAGTCTTAGCGAGACTTGAGCGTTACATCATTGGACTACACCTTTACCCTTTCCTGCTTTATTGACAGTTGCAAATTATTACTTTGTTAAATCAATATTATACAAATGTGAATTAAAAATTTCGTTTGGAAGACTGTAATAAAGTAATAGTTAGACTACCCGAGTGAGTATAATAGGTAACCTCGGTGCCAGCTACTCAGGGTCTGGCGGGTTATGGGCTCTGCAATAAAATCAATATATGTCCTTCTTATATATGAACCATTTAGTTTGTCTTGTGCTTGCTGAAACTAACAAGTAAGTACCTGCGTGGGAAAGTGGTTTTTAATATAACTGTTATTCCTTTTTATTAAAATTGGATAAGCCAGTGTAGTAATTGCTCCACTTAAATTGCTGTGAAGAACCCTTTGGCATTCAAGGTGATGGGACTCCACAATCTTATTACATGATAACAAAGGGATTTTATGAACTCTAAATACAAATACTGTGCAAATCATCACCAGTTTTGTAGCGACATCAGTTATACAACAAAAAGTGCCTTTCATATGTACATAAATAATAATAATAATAATATGTAGTACCTAAGCATGAACGTGCAGTGACTACCATATAGCACTTACATATATATCTAGAGAGGGAGGTTTCTATATGAAGATATATACAAGTGTTTTTTATACTTAACCTTGAGAAACTCCATCCAAGCTCATACCCGACTCTTTTTTTCACTATTCACTGAAAGACAATATCTGCTTCTCGTCTGCATCGTGAAGGATTTACCGGCTGTGTTTATTTATGCACTCTAACTTTTAATCTACCATGCATATTATATTCTTTTGTCTACTTCGGATGTCTACTCTGAACTAATCTTTTATTTTTAAGCAATCTGGTTTAAATTACGCTTACGCACATAAAATTCTAGCAAATTATAATTTATCTGTTTTACTTCTGTCTGCATATTACACTTTGGTAAAAAGCATTCCGGCTGTAGTTCGTGCTGATTGCCAATTCAGCTGAACTGAGACTCCCACTTCATAATGACTTTCATAGTAACTCATTTCAGTTTATTTTTAATATTGGCACTGTCTGGATGTGTGTTTACTAACGCTGTGTCTCTATCTATAGAAAGTGAAACCCCAAAGCCTACGAAAGTGAATATGAGTCAGTTTCTACAAACTCCAGATTTGTATTTTCAAGCATATGACGACGATGCAGATGACAACTTAAACCTTACGGAATTTTCAAATCTCTGTGGAGCTCTATTCCGTAATGAAGAAGACAAACCTTACGAATTGGAAGAATCTACACTGAAATTATTGTTCGATACATTCGACACGAATCAGGATGGCTTAATTGACTACGAAAATGAATTTCGCCCCTGTTTTGAGAAATGGATCAAAACGATCTTTAAACCCGTGAGTGCTCTTATTGTTGTCGATGTGCAAAATGATTTTATCAGCGGTTCGTTGGCAATATCCAAATATTCCTCAGCTGGGCATAAAGGAGAAGACATAATTGAGCCGATAAACTATCTCGTGGATAATGTAGAATTCGATAAGATTTTCTACGTAAGGGATTGGCATCCTGACAACCATGTGTCTTTCGTCGATAACGTCGGTTTGAGGACACTGGATAATTCTAGCGAAATTCAAAATGCGAAAGAGGCCAAGTTATTTGACACTGTTGTATTTGAAGGACCTCCTTTGACAGAACAGAAGCTATGGCCAAAGCATTGTGTCCAGGAAACTTGGGGATCCCAGCTCCATGAAAATTTAAAGATTGCGAATAATAGCCAATATATTTTCAAAGGGACGGATCCAGATATCGATTCCTATTCTGCTTTCTTCGATAATGGGAAACTTGGGAAAACTAACTTGGACGATGAGTTAAAGAAATTGGGAGTGACAGACGTCTACACTTGCGGAGTGGCCTATGAGATTTGCGTTGGATTTACTGCTCTTCATGCTATTGAACTTGGATACAGGACTATTATGGTCGACAATGCTGCAAGAGGAATTTCATTAGATGAAATACAAAAAACAAAACAAATTCTGGCAGAACAGCACGCCCTTGTAGTCCAGGCTGACCAAGTACAGAAAATTGTCAAGGGCAAGGACAGGAGACCCGAGTTGGCAATCAAGCTGGCCATGGAGATACGGAAATCAAAGAAATGCTAAATAAGAAATTAAAGCCCAATGGAAGTTAGCAATTATCACCAATATGCATTTAAAGCTATCTGTAACATACCATGATCGTAGTAAATTATAATGTATCTATCGGCTGTTTTACATTCCCTGTAAAACTTAAGTTTTGTTTGTGATGAATTAAAAGCATTAAAGCCATAATTGACAAGTAAGAGTTAGTTTAAAGATTTTTGAAATGATTTGTGATTTGTTCTCATCATCAATTTAATTTTTAATTTCCATGTTATTAAACAATTTGCTGATAGTGAATAATTATGTAATAAATATAAATATTGTAAGTTAGGTTAAACATAAAACTTTAATAAGCAGATAGTATTTTATTTTAATTCATTTATTATCTTATTGGTGCATTGGTAAAATAGAATCATAAAAATACTTGGACATTTGGAAAATATATTCAATCCAACCAATATTTGTCGAACATACACACTATACAGAATGGTAGTGATAGTGCATTTTATTGTATTAAAGTGATAACATATTGATTGTATTTACAAAATGTATTTAGGATAAATATATTATTACGTAACTTACAAAAGGTAGTCTGAAATCATGTCACGTATTATTGTAAATATATCATCGTCTCATATTATGTTATATTTCATTCATAATAAATATAGTTAATCATGTATTATCCTCACTTAGCATTTACAAAATTACATAACTTCCTCTTTGGGCATATTGTACCATTATAATGCTTACATAAGGTATACACATAGGTAAGTACATTAAACTTTACTAGTAAGCCAAATGATCCAGTATACACAAAACAAACGCAATAAAAGAGCATCAAAATGCATTGGAAGAACGGTCGTTTTATGGATGAACGTTTTAAGACCATAAGCTGCGAACTGTAAACTCGTGGGAGTTTTTATAATTGAGCTGTAAACAGAAGCACATCAACAACTGTCAACAAGCGGGTGAAATAGTGTCCACAGTTCCAGTCCAGGAAGAATAGTTTCCCGTTTGTCATCCGTCCAGTTGCTGTAAGTTTTTAATTTTTATTGTTCGTAAAAGGAGTCACAGTTCAAACTGAAGAATAACACTTTCATTAATTTTTCCACACAAATAAATTGAAAAGTTCATACCATAACTTTCTTTGTGGTAATATTATTATGTCGGTGTCTGCTCACCACAAAATCTACTAACAACTAATGACTAAGGTACATCGTTAACCAGTTTATTGTTATGACTATGTTTCAGGACTCACCATATTCTTGTCTGCTATCGCCATTCTGGATTCTGGACACTTACTTATGACTTAACACGGGTTGCGTCATATACAGTCTCAACAACGGCGGTAATTAGTATTTCAATACCAGCAGAATACCTAAGCTCCAGCAAGAACAATACAATTACGAATTAAACAAAAATGGGAGAGCCTGGGGTCAGTGGAAATGGAAATAACGACGCAGCTCATCCTGATCACATTAGCTGGCATAATATAATCTTCAATCCCACAGTGAGTAATCTGCCTATTTAATTTTAGTTAGTTTATCAAATCCTAATTCAAGTATACGTAATAAGAAACTACACCTGTAAACATTTTGTACCGAACCTCGAACGCTGGTGTAAATTTCCTGCATGCATATTCAATTGTATTCTATGAACTATACTAAATATATATATCATATTGTCTGTTTAGATTGTGATGCATGTATATATATATGTACTCAGTTGATGATTAAGTTAAATGTAGAATTTTTGCTGTTACTGATATTTTAAACTTTTACTCGACAGATACTGGATTGCATATTGGAGCATCTGTCCTTGCCAGACATAAAAAGACTTCGAACAACATGCAAACAACTGAATAAATTAATTCTGACCAGGAAGCGTTTCACCAATGGCAGCGTTTATGTTGTTTGCGAAACGAATATCCCGACTAAGGAGAATTCGGGAATAAATCCTGCGTTTCGTACGGTGGACATCTTGGAAAATACTGAAGTGAAGTGGAAAAATGTCAAGATCGTCCTCTATAACGATTTTTTCAAAATTCACCAGAAAATGGAGAAGGATCATCTCACAGAATTAATCAGGAAAGACGTTGGGCACTTGACGATTGTTGGGACGAAAAAATTCATGAAAACGTCCTGCATTTTGTTTCTAATGGAAGAATGGCAAATTCCCAACTGCACTCATCTGACTCACTTGTCGATGGAATTCAATTTGTTGAACGCCTTACTAATAAGTGGATTCGCCTTTCTCACGGACAACATGAAACAAATTGATATTCTGGAGTCTAAATTCAAATCCGACAAAGGTGACGACTATGACATTCTTACTGCAAATCTGGAACTAATAGCTCAAAAATGCCGAAAACTTGAAAAGTTCACAATTAAAAATGGATACGCACCTCTTATGAACAAACCCGAAGTGAAGAAGCAACTGCTAAACATTTTGAATAATAATGCAGAAACATTGACATCAATTGAATGGCTGTGTGATCCTATTGTGGAATCAAATGAATTCGAGGCCTTGAAAATGCCGAAGTTGAAAGAAGTTCAAGCATACTGTTCAAAGGAAAGCCTTACAATCAACAATTTTGCTAGGAACCAGGTCAACCTGGAGAAGCTTTCGGTTGTATTTTTCAAGAAACTGAATTCTTACCCGATTGACCAAATTTTGCAAACCATGATAAAATTTAAGAAAACTCTGAAATCCTTTACGGTGACATTTTGCAGTTTAGACACCACAAATTGGGACGCGCTCAAAGAAATGGAAGTTCTGAATGCCTTCAATATTTTTGGGATGCAAAATGAAGGTGGAGTTCAACATTTCACCAGTTTCCCAAGGACTTTGAAAACCCTCGTATTACGAGAAATTACCATGAATGACAACTTTTACACTGACCTCTGGATGTCCTCCTTTCCATTTGAAAGTATGACAACATTGTGTTTGATGGGCTGCAAGCCTTCGCTAACCGACAGAGACATCCAAGAAATTATTAGACGGATGACCAATCTAAACGTGTTGATGATACAAGGAGCTCCTAAGGTCACTGACAAGGGATTTATTATTGACAACTCAGGAATCCCTCTGAGCCACTTGAAAGGTCTAACATATTATTTAAATGTTCAATCATACTATTCCATAAGCTTACTATGCAAATGCTAACTACATGTATATAATATAAATATCTGATTGTACACTAATAACTTTAATTTTGTTCTTGATTTACAGGCATTCGGGAATTGACTCTTACAATGTTTCCACGCATAACGAAAAATATTCATAGCGCCCTACAATTTCAGAATCTACGAAAATTGGAATTGCGGGACAATTATTCAGTGAGTACCAACCTCGTATATCATTTCAATTCTGCATACCATCAATAATATAATTTTTAGTTGTTGCTGCTGTCCTTCAGCTCCGTGACCTTTTTAATACTTTTAATATACTATTTTTCGATATTTTTCTTTTGATAGGGATATTTTTTAAAATAAATTACGAAGTAATCAATTTTTCCTTGCCATTTTTACAGTTACATTTGACGGAAGACTTGCTGGCATCGCTTATAGTACAAAATCCTCAGTTAGAGAAGATTTCTTTCTCTCAGTGTTCTCTTCCAAAGTACAAACGTGGTGGTTTTGCCCCATTGCAAAACTTTGCCAACGTAAGGTCAAGTGGACGCTGCCGCCTTATAGAAGATATGGTAAGTTATCGTTAGATTATTATTTAATGAAAGCATAAATCGTAAGCTATTTAAGCTTTATTATTTGTCAATTAATTATTTATCTAAATTGTGCTAAAAAGGAGAAAGAGGAGCCTAGTGAATTTGAAGCTGACAATGATGAAGAGTCGGAGCTGGATTCTGAAGAAAATTTAGTATTAACGGCAGAGGAAGATGAATACGAAGACGAAAACGAATGCCTTGACGAAGAAGAGGATGAAGACAGCAACGAGGAGTATTAGCAGCCTTCGGTTTACAATGGCTAATAAGTAGTTATCGGAGTAATTGGTGGACATAATGTTATGTATTTGTTGCACATGGAAAACTATGGTATTATTACATTTACTCATTGTTATATATTCTTGACATTAGGTTAATTAGGTATTGGTTGGATGTTTGCATGTAGCATTTTTTAACCACAATTATCTTTTACTCTAAGTTCAAGCTAATAAATATACATGGGATTTCATTTAGCATTCAAGAGAATTAAATGGTAGAGAGTTTTAATGCTAATTAATCATATAAATTGAATACCACCATTAGGAAGATGCTATAGTATTGGTTCGTCATTCATTTTAAGGTGTCAACTTAAAACGGCGAATGCCTTCATTGTGATATGTTATAAAAAGTATCAAAAAATAGTTGTCAGAGGCAAAACATACGCAATCTTCAATATTTATCTTAATTCGTTATTAATTAATTTCGGGCGCTAGATTTGCAATTGTGATAACAAAATATTTGGATATTTGTCCCGCATAATTACTTACCAAAATTAGCTTTTTATTCGCGCAACAATGCCAATAGTTGATTATGTGTCATTTAGAATTATTGTGACCACGAAATACCACAGAGCTGAAGAATTTCCATTAAACAGTGCAGTGCTAAGAAATTTTATTTAACAGTGAATACGATGTGAATGTTCTTATATTACTCATACAAGCGAAACTATATATCTTAATTATTATTATATCGATAATTGGCTGCTTCCCCAGTTAGGGATAGGTCTACTGTCACTTATTTCAATTCTCATATTATATGTTACGCTGATGAGTTGTACTGAAATTAACTTAAGGCTGCACTGCTTAAAATACATGTTGAATGCATTACTATCTCTGGAAAATTTTCAATTGCTTTTAGATTATAGGGTAATTTCCTTAGGCATTTAGAAAATATTCACTAAACATTTTTGTCTTGTACATGTAGTACATCCATGATAAAAATCTATAATACTTCTGCCGATTGTGAGCTCAAATGTCGAAACAACTGTAAATATATAATTTGCATTTTATTTTCTAGAAGCCCCACTAGATAATTTAGGTTTCCCTTAAAGTTACATATCTCTCAACCTTTATGTGGCAATAACATACGATAATGTGAAATCGTACCTTGCCTCCATTTGCATTGCATACAAAAACATTTACAGACCATTTTCCAATTCGGAGCAATTGCACAACTTACAAAATTGCTCAACTCATGATATATACTTATATATATGCATTGGCGAAGAGAATGAAATATTTAATATTTCTACTCATATTAGTTTTTCTTGAATAAAGATAGTGCGATAGTACTATTAAAGCTAAACTTTACCATATTATTATTATTCAATATTTAATATAGTTTTCTTTATCAGCTTGCCAGTAAATAATTGCATATTGCATGCTGACTGAAACATGGGATCGGATAGACTACACGGAGGTTCCTATCGTATACCAATACCTTGAATAAATAAATAAAATTGATGGTTTATATTAAAAGACCATGACTGAATTTGACAAACGTAGTCATTTATATTCGTTCTAGATTGCCAAAGCGTAATCGGTTTAATGTGTTGCTAGAAATGACAATAAATTGGGGGCATAGCCTAATACGATTAGTACTGCAAGTTATTGTCTTCAGGGACATGCCGAAGTACTTTGGAGTCGAACCTTAAATATAACATTTTTAATTTTAAAATAGTGTTTGAAAAATTAATTTAAAATATAAAAGACTTTCAAATAGCTTTTCGTAATCATGGTTTCTAAAACGTCAACCAAGATCATCAAAATTATCGTTAACTGGACTTATTTCCTAGGATCCGCTCCATTTTTATGGAACTTTACCAACAACACGTTTTCAATATCAAATTCAAAATGGGCTAAAGCTCGGATGTATTTCATTTTGTCTTTAAACATTACCTACTGTGTCTACCTTGCAGTCAGGGGAGCTTACGAGAAAATCAAAGGAAATGATATTGAGCTTTATCTATGCATAACATTTTTTAGCGGATATTTCACTGGATTAATAATTTTATGTACAACACTACTTTTAATTATGCCAGGGAGCTAAGTAAGTTTTTACCACTGTACAACAAGTTTAGTTTTAATATTCATATAGTAATAAAACCATTATAGGTAATAATAATGAAACTAATTCGCCTTTTTAACAATTACTTGCCCCACAGAGGCGGATTATTTAATTAATAAAAATGTAAAGCCAACATGGCTGGAAAAATGTCTGGGAATGTCCTACTTAGCAATGATTGGTTGGGCCAATCTTCTCTGGCTAGTTTATCCAATAAAGTCAGAATGGTCGGTGTACCCCGTACATTTTTTCTCTCTGGATTCTTCAGTTTTGCACATAATTCTTGCGATTGGATTTGGACTGTTTCAGTACTTTTTGCTGCATTGCTTGATTGCCAATATCTGGCTTCATATGATTTTGGCTTCAATTTCAGTGATGAACACCAGTTTTGTGGCAAGGCAAATAAAGTAAGTTTAGCACCTACATACTTACTAATATAGTGCACCAGTAATTACAATCAGTAACATATAGTACATAGTACAACATATATTTCGTAATATTTTAATTTCATTTTAAAATAAATTGGGACGGACCAGTAAATTGTGGGAATGCATTTTTATTTGACAGAATGAATATGAAGAAATATGAGACGATCGAGTTGATAAGAACTCCTGCGATGTTGCGGAAACATTATTTGATATGTACTGTTTTAGTTTCAGTTTCAAATGAGATTTACGCTACAATGTTATTCTTCGTTCAGCATACACTTAAAAGGGCGATTTATTTTGCAAATTATTGTTGGATTCGTAAAAGTGAGACTCTAGGCCCATACTTCACAGTACAGTTTATGATTTACTCTATAACATTAGCATTTGGTTGGACATTCATTATATTTGCTACTGCCATACTCTACCAAACTTCAAAAAGTGTAATCAAGTCATGGAAATTTTTCAAACCCGAAAATAAAAAAGAAAATATGGTCATGTTGAAGTTTCAGGCATCTTGCAGACCTATCAAGATTCGTATTGGCCAGTTTTCATTTTTTCGAAAAAAGAAAATATTGACATTTTGGAATTCAATTAGCCAAGGTACAGCGGAAATGCTACTTACATTTTAGATTCTATGAATTTTATTTACGAACATAATGTAAACATACATTTTAAGTGCATTTTAATTGCCGAAGAAAGTTCTATCCACCTTTCTAAATGCTAATTTAATATACATTATTTAATGCTATATCACAACATGTAAAATCGCTTAAATAGATAATTTATGCAATTGACTTTTGTTCCATAGTTTTAATAATATACCAATAATAAATTAATATAATAATAAAAGCAATTAAAATGCCTGTGGCTAAAAGTTTTCAATCGCAAACACCGCAATGGAAAGCAGGAACCCACAGCCAATAATTATGTAAGCTGTAAATACATCTGTGATACCAAGGGTTTGAATTTTATGCTGCATGATTTCGCACATTGGTTCGTAGGAAAACTCGTAAATTTTGAAATAGCGATATCTTAGTCCGCGTTCCAGGAGAGATAAATATCTATAAAAAATGCAAATCATTAAAAAGTAAAAAATAGAGTTGGCTTAGATTGAAAGGTTGTCATTTGAAATTTAATTTTCAGTGTAAGCGAATTTTTGTGGATGTAATGATTAATATAAATACTAAGTGCAAACAAACTTTATATTGACGAAGTCCTTGTAAGGAGAGTTTTTTGACATAAACAATCCACCGGAATACTTTGTAGAGTTTACTTGAACGGAAGATACTGTGGAGCACATCGTCTCCCACTTTATATCTTGACTTTGTGAAGATTTGAGAAACAAGTAGAAAATATCGCGGTATGTAATGTGGGCATTGGGACCATTTGTGATGAGTCCTGACGTATTGAAAAAAAATTGAAAAGATTTAAACTTTTGACGAAGAAGCTTTTGATACAAAGGAACTTCAGTATCTGATTTATTTTTGCCAAAATTCTCACTTCCCTAAAAATTTAAAAAGAGTTTCAGATTTTATTACAATATTATCGAGTATGAAATATAAATTGAAATAGGTGTTAATTGCTATTTATATTTATGTAAATGCATACTGAAACATCAAGTCGTATTTGGGAGATTCCTATCTCTCCTGTAATGGTAAAACTGTTGTCCTTTAAGATATCATTCATGGTTTTAATGGGTACAACGATTTCAGTCAGTGATGATGTCAGTTTGGCAGTGTATGCAATCCAGGTGCAGATCGAGGATATTAAAGTCGCAGCAATGATAATTTTTAATGAAGTGTTCCTGGGAGTACTCTGCCAACCTGATTATAATTACAATTTTTTTTAAATAGTAAATATGTACTACTATCTTAAAAATGTTCAAATCTTTAGCTTAAAGCTTTAGGCACCTTGGAATAGTGAGAAACTGTTGATAATAAAAACATGTGCAACCAGAATATCCGAGTCCTTTTGGTCCAGGTGGTCACATTTTCGTAGTGTTCGGCCCACGATGATAAATGTTATAAATATGAGAATTTGAACAATCCCCATTGATATCCAAATAGGACGTCGGAAAGGTTCCGTGAAGATATTTCGTACAGTACTGCTTGGAGGTTGCTCAAAGAAAGCATACAAACTAAAATAATTGGCAAACAAAACACAATTATTTGTAGCAACTATGGATCAATATATAATAGTCAGTAATATATTTATTTGTAGTTTATTTTTTAGGAAATTTCAGATAAATAACAGAAAGAATTCCAAAACATTAGTTTATTTCGCTTCAATAATGTTAATGTTCACAATATAATGTTTAATTAACTTGAAATATTTTAAGTTCAGAATAATAATGTAATTTTGTCTGCAAATTTATTCAAATCTTTGTTACTTACTCTCTCCTTGGAAAGGGTATCACAAAAGTAAACGCAGCAGCCCTGGCTGGAAGGTATGTCATATGCACTAGACAGATGTCAGCTCTTCCATCCATTAACTGTCCCCCGACTCCTGACCATTTTCCGTCATTTTCCACAACTAGGATATCTTCTTCAAAGAGGATTACTTGCTCTAGGGGACAAATTATACAATACATAGTATAAAAATGTTCTCCTTTCCGTATAAATATAATTATTGATTAAATGAAAGGCTTATGCACTCACTAAGATTTAAAGAATCCAATATAAAATCCATAATATTAGCAGTAAGACAATTAGCAAATTTCAATTGCCCAGAGGTTGAATTTACTATTGCAAGCTTTTCCGTCATGAAAGGCACATCCTATTTTAATGAGATCAGTTGCATACGATTTACAATGTGATTTACTAATAAAAATGCTCGTAGTATTCAAAGTTTAGAGTTTACACAGACTTACGTAATACACTAATTTGATTTGTGTTTCGTGAAAATTGTATCTGGATTTTTTGGTGGAAAACATGTCGTAGTAAGTAAATGCATCTTTGATCTCATTAACCAAAGTTAGTGTCGAGGTGACATTGTATTTCTCGTTTACTACCAAGCTATAGATTTCAAAGAGTTTGATAGTCTCCTTAAAATTTTTGTCACAGTACCCAATAGTATACAGCTGTATATTAACAGGAACAATAATATTTGCAAACAAAGATTTTATTTCAATGTGTGAACAGGCAACTAAACCGTTGTTTGCTAGGACCACGAACACAGTAGGTATTTTAACCAATGCTCTGCTGTATTGAAGTTTTTCTCGTAAAGCTTCCATCTAAAAATTAAAATATAGTTTAAAATAGATTCCTGAAGTTAAAAAATAAAATGTCTATTTACAAACGGTACAATTATTTATATATTTCAAAAAAATAACTTACGAGGACAACTAAAAGTTCTGTGGATTCTAAAATTATAACCAACTGGATATCCGCACTAAAATTTTCACTGAATTCAAAAACTTGGTTAAAAATATTATCAGCACTGGCTGAAAGAGAGCATGATTGTGTAATGGCAGCAGTTTCCGGTGATATCAGCCATGATGTCGCATTCTCTGAAAAACACATAAATTAAACTAAACATTTAAATATTAATTTAGTATAGAAATGTGATGAGATTCGAATAATTGAATTTTTTAGTATTTCTGGAGAACTAGCTGTTTTAGAAAGAATATTATCATTTACCTGTAGTATTGTGGTTGGTAACCAAACAAAAATTTGAATTCTTCCTCATCATTAGAATTTCGGTAAGAAATATTAAAAGTTTATTGCTGAAGTTCATTTAGTTAACTATAGCTTGAGACACGACACGACTGCATATACTTTTAAGCATTTAATATTTTTAATTACTTTCAATTTAGACTCACTTAGTTGGAGAAGAATATAAAATGCAAGTTTTAAACCCTTTGTGGTCGCCACTCCATTACAAAGATATAAGATGCTTGAGTCTTGAGTAATTGAGTTACTTAGTATTATAATATGCTGACAAGCTGACATAGTCCTTAAGTGTTTACATAGTAATTTAATGATGCTTCGATCGATGTCGGTTAACCTTTAAATGTTTCTTCTACAAATCGGAATTGTTGGATGGAATTAAAATAGGTACGTAGGTACTATTCAATTTTTCGAGTGCTGTAGATCTACAAGTTCTTATGATATGTCACTTTGCGTCAATCAAAAGTGAACAATACATATATTTCTATACTTGAAGAATTGACGATCGCTTTCTAATAGTAATATCGCTTTCAGAAGGGAGAAATTATTTTACCAAAAATCAATACTATATAATTTTGTTTTCACATAGATGATAAAACACCTAAAGATAATTAACTACATTCATTTGTTAGTTTATTAGATTCATAAGTCCGTTCGAGTCATGTAGTCCTAACTTGTAATGAAGCATGTCGATCGCCCATTAAAATTGTAATAACAATTATACGTACATAGAAAGCAAATTTGTCTGCCATAATAATATTTTGGTTTAAATAATCGATTTCTGTTATTTGCGTTTGTCCTGCACTTACTAAAATTAAAATTAGCCTCTTAACTATAATAAATATTTATATTTTCTCTTCAACACACAGTCAACATTATTATGATGGCCCAATTATGCGATCAAGAAATTTAAAGGTGCGTCATTGTCGTTGGGAATAAATATGCAAGTAGCAAATTTTTAATCCCAGAAATAACAGTACTGTCTATAATTAGGAAATAATGTCGACGAAGAATTAAAAACTGCCAAGCCACCGCACCATATATACAGCCCGTCCGAGTGACTGTAATGTTGCACAATTGTAATAAATATCATTATCAAAAAATCTGATTTTTGGATTTTTCGCCCATTGATTACTCATGACCGGGACACCGTAGAAAAGTGAAATCAGTGTTATTTGAAAGCCCTTTACTAGTGCTTTCGATTGATACGCATTTGCTACCATGTTATAAGGGGATCCAAAAAGTTGATTTTTTCCTAAGTCAACTTGGGGTACCTTTCCTAAAAGGTCTATTGAATTGAATTGAATTTGACACAAGAATAACGGTTTTACAACATGATGTCTTCCTTCATAGTTTTGCTAAAACTACTATAATAAAAGATTAATGTTTAAATTAAATAGATACATGCATTGTATAAATTATAATATCAATTTGAAAGGACATATTTATTAATATGTTGTGAAATTCATAAAACATAGTGTATTCGTCATATGTAATTTAATTTAAGAAAAACACTAACCAAAGATATTGTAATTTCTGTGGTTAAGGATTCAGCCCGTATTCTTCACGTTTATTTTCACAAAACAAATGATTTCATGTTTGATAATATCATTAATATTTATATTTACTTGTTATTTAAATACTATTAATTCTGATTACTGTACTGTGTCCTTGTGACAATTTTTTCTTTGTGAAAAACAGTGTACATACATGAATAAATATGTATATTCTCTCTTTCTAATGATGCATTGTCATATATTTTTGTCAAAACTTGTAAACGTTTTACTTTGCTTGAGATACAAGAGCAGGGAGTTCCACAAATACGCACTGCGATAACAAACGCTTTCCCACCATAACCTTTATAATCAGGTAACTCAAGATTTAATTTAAAGTGAGAGATACATATAGACATTACCTATATACAAATACTCACAACTATTATTTACATATTACATATTATTGCATATTATTTTGCATATTTTACTTTGAATTATAATGCCTAGAGAGATTATTATATTCGAATAGCAGTTGATGGTCGACAACATTCATTCACAAATATTTTATTCACATTTCATTAATTCCAAATCGAATAAGAAGCCAACAGGGAGTCTAAAATGGGTTCCTGCCGTGCACAGGAATTTTTATACATGAATACTTGAATTTTGAACAACATTGGCCATTAATTAGCTACTTGAGAACAATCATTAAGTATTGTACTTTTAAGCAGGATATTTATTCTCCTGAGAAATATTTAAATAAATAAACGGATATTTTTTCAGATGCATAAATATAATCAAAAAATAGTTTTTGAATCATTTGGACGACACTATTGTTAACCCATGTTGTTAACGCTGATATTTCTGATTGCCTTAATTGGGAGCGTTAGGAAACATACGACTTTTACAGTCCGCTACTTTTATGCAAACCAAACTAAACACTAAAGTGGAACTGGATATCCAGAAAGAGTACCTCTACCCACCTTGAAATGTCATACTGTCCAGCTGATAGAATTAGCATGGAGAATTATAATTATTGTATTAACAAATATTACTCGTTAATCGTGTGAGACAATAAGAAAAGCTACACAATGTATCTTGTTTGGCAAGTTTTTTATTTGTCAAACTATATTATTCTCACAGACACTTATACCACAACATGTATTAAGTGAATTAGGTAAGTACACATGCATATTTATTATTCTACTTTACTACTTTTCTTGTAATACAGATAATACTTAGCTATTGTATGTAAAAATCTTGTCCATTCCATCCAGCCTTGCCAGTTCATGTCATATTAAGGTTATAATGGAAAAACACGATTGAGATTTCTGATAAGAGAACATGTTGAAGGTATAGCATCAGAGTCAAGTGAGGAGACGTTCATTTCTTGCATGATTCATTTATAAGTATATAGGCAATGGGAAATGAGAGGAGAATCAAGGTCAGTTCTTCTCCAGAGCTCTATACATTGTGTTTGCATGTTCGTAATAACAGGTCAAACTCATAGATCTTGTCTCCACTTCATTATAAAAATTGCAACTGGCTTATTTCTTACATTAATATTAGGTAAGCACGTACTATCTGTAGTAGTATTACCTAACATTCGCATAATGTAGCAGAAAACGATGTTCTCAATCACGAACATTTTTACGTGATAAGGGCAAAGGCAAGGATACCGTAAAATCTGATGAAAACCCTAAGGTCTTTGTAAACACCCAGAACTGAATTCAACTGGTAGGTATATAATGTAATCCTTTCTTAAGTAAAATATCATCTCCAATTATGCATAGAACTTATTGACTTATAAATATTATGTTACACCGTATTTATAAATTATTAGTTAAAGTTCACTTTAAAGAATGAAGTAGAGTCACACTTATTGTATGAAACCCTGACAGGTCTTAATCTAACTCATACGGTACTAATTTTCCAGAACCTGAACCTTGCATAATGAGAATAATCCCACACCTTTTGTTCATTTCTAAGCATTTTCGTCGTTGGCTTTTGGCTTCAGTTTGGTTCGGAACTCTTCTGCAGCAACAATGAATCTTTTAACGGTCTTCGTCTTCTTTCTTTCGGTCTTCTTCAATATTTTCCTATTTACTAATGGGAGAGAGCTGGATTCTAAATATAAGTGGACTCACGATGTAAAGCTCCCTTCTGGAATGAAAGTTTTTTGGGACGCTTCTGATCCCGAATGGATTACATTCAAGATGACAGGACCCACAAGGGGGTACGTTGCCATCGGATTTTCTCCAAGTGGTGGAATGGCCGGCAGTGACATCATGCTCGGCTGGGTTGACAACAATGGAACACCTCATATCAAGGTAAAAGCAAAATATAACCTGGAAAAAAACATTTTTTTTTAAATAAAACAGAAATATTTAAATATTTTACCAAAACATTGAGTAAGTATTAATGAAATAGTTAAAATGTAAATAAGTGTAAAAATTATTGTTCTTGTAGTTACATTATTTTTTGTCTCACAAAAATTTTCCATGATGTCCGTTTTCCATTTATTTTAGTCATTTTTTAATATGTTAACTATGTTATCCTAGTAAATAATCGTTGTCATTTTATATTTAGGATTTCTATGGCACACATAACGGCGAACCAATTGAAGATCCGCAACAAAATTTAGAATTACTGGAGGGGTCTGAAAACGAGAAGGGAACTACGATCATCTTCCGTAGGAAATGGGATACATGTGATGATAAGGATTTCGTGATTGGGGTAATGCACAATTTTCTATACTACTTACTTATATTTAGATAATATTTTACTGACTATTCTTAAAATAAATATACAAAACATGCATTTTAAACTAGATATCTAGGATATTCCCAAAAATGTCAAACAATGCCGTGGATTTATGTTGAATATATCCACAGGGCACTGGCTGATGCTCAATACTATGTGTTTACAGAGTTTCAGTATAATCTATTTAAGATTATATAGTAGTATTTGTAGATTGCATGTTGTTGTTATTGTAACCTACTTTTTTGGGGGTATATTATCCTCTTAGAATTAACTTGTATTATTGTAATGTCAATAAATATAATATCGTAGGCAATTTTTGTTCAGTTTGGATATATGGAATATTTTGTTGTTGTCACAGGAAGATACAATGAGATTAATCTGGGCAACAAGTCCCGAGGATGCTACGCTATTGCACCATGGGGTCAAAGTCTCATATCACGGAAGGGATGTCCTGTTTAGGGGAGTTCGTAGCACATTCATGAAAGCACCACCAAAACACAGGAAATTCCCAGACGAAGAAGAGGTGTACCCAAAGGATATGTTCCACCAAGATCTTACTGTTGAAAACGTATGGAAACCTTTGTAACATGACACGACACAGACAATATTTCGCCCAGCTTTGCAACTAAAAAGTTTATAAAATGACCTTATTGAATCTTTAGGTTGCAGTTCCAAAAACAGAAACCTACTATCACTGTAAAATTGTAAAGTTCCCGAAATTGGACAAACCACATCACATCATTGCTGTAAGTTAACAAGTTTCTTTTACCTTAAGAAACCCAAGACATTATATATATAATATGCAAAATATTATGAAATTTCTTATTTTCTGTATAGCACAAGCCACTCATTGCCCCAGCCAGTGTCCCCCACGTGCATCACATCAATATTTTTAAATGCCACGTTCCAGAATATTTTGGAAAACGAGCAGAAGATATTTTTGAAAAGTATCTGGGACATCCAGGCTCAGATTGCTACACAGCTGACGCTCCAATGGAATGGACTGAATATTGCTTTGAATTCCGCATTGCCATTGCCGTTGGTTCTGAAGGTAATCTAAAATAAGACAGACGAGGTCAACCAGAATTATCTGCGTTACCAAACGTATCTTATTGTTTATTCATTCATTCTTACATCTTAACACACAAGTGCAACTGTAAATGGCAATGAACAATGGAGTATTTATTTTATATCAGTATATAAAGATGTATTTGTGTATAGGTGACGTGTTACCGGAGCACTTAGGAGATGCCGTTGGAGATACAAACGGACCTACATATTATCGCTTGGAAGTTCATTATGAAAATCCTACTGGAAAACATCGTGAGCAAAAGAATGTTTATTACCCTAAGAAAATTACGCATTAAAACAAGATTAAATTTTACTGCACTCATCAGTAGTTATAAATAAATTGATTTATTAATTTATTATCCTTTTGATAGTTGTTGACAGCTCTGGCATTCGTGTCTTCTATACACCTAAGCTTCGCCAATATGAAACCGCCGTCTTGTTCACAGGACACCGCCGTACTCCATTTTTAACAATTCCACGTCATCAAAAAGAATTCAAAATATCTAGTTTCTGTGCTGGGGAGTGCACACAAAATGTAAGCGAATGAAAAATTTAATTCATTTAAGTTTGGTATTGCAACAGTTTAATCCAAATTAAACTAAACAGTTTTCTTTGCCTTATTTAAGTAAAATTACATAATATTGTACAAATAAACATGATACATAAAATAAAATTGGGATTTAATGGAGTTTATAATTGCAGGGAATTCCTCCTACTGGAATCAAACTTATATCTGTTTTGCTCCATGCACATTTAACAGGCCGAAGAATAATATTACGACATATTCGTAATGGAGTGGAACTGCCACCAATTGCATACGTAAGACAAAAATTGTTATCAAATAGTTGTCAATCTGATGAATCCTTCTCGATTTCATTGGTGTACAGTCATTAAGTATAATATAAACGTTACTAAGGAAGAATTTCTAATTTTACGACAGGACAATCACATGGATTTCTCCTACCAACATTATAGGACATTGAAAAAGGAAATTACTGTTTTACCCGGAGATGAACTTATTACTGAATGTGTATTCGATACTGCTGCAAATGACACATTTGTTTTTGTAAGTACATCTAAAATAACGCAACACATCATTTTCCCATTGCTATATCTGTAGCATAAGTTTAATAAAAATTCCTTTAAATTCCTTTAAGTTGTTATTTTAAATTTTTGTGAAGGGTGGACTCTCTACGCGTCGTGAAATGTGCGAATCATTTATCGTCTATTATCCGAAAGCAACATTAATTGATTGCCGCAGTCAACCGGAATTCTACTCTTACTTTGATGCCCTCAATATCAAAAATGCTTCTGGCGAAATCCTAACCAAATTTAATTTACCATTTGACCCAAATAATATTCCAGAGTAAGCTTTCACGTTTTGCTAAAGTAACAGCAAAATATATTCTTTATTTACTTCCTTATTTCTTTCTACAATCTACAATTATTACAGCCAACTGTTGTGAAACAATGTAAACGATCTAGGTACAATCATTTTATTAAGTTGAAATCCTGGCTCAACTTTGTATTCACAAGTAGTACAAAACAAAATGATGCTTATGAATGAATTGATAATATTTACAGATCAAAGAGAAACATTGCTCTTGCTGACGATTCAATGCTTTTGGAGTTTGGAAGGATGGACGAGGTTAACCCAGATATTTTCAAAGACGTCCGCATCACCAGCCCTAATGACTTGCGAAATAGATATGTACATGAATATGTAGAGAAACTTGATTGGGAAAACGAAAGGTTTTCCAAAGGAGTTTCAGATAAATGGAAGAATGG
>JAQFYC010001928.1:0-29416 GCA_034694165.1 Tomocerus mixtus | reverse complement strand
ATTATGTGGGGCGATGTGCGATTCTACTAAAAATGCCTTCGCTGGTCATTTATAGTGGTTACTATACCAGTTTATTATCAATTTCATTGGTGTATGTATGTCTGCATAATATTGTTACAGTGTAGTAAATACTGTAGCACATAATCATCATAATCACTTCATCCATAATTCTTATCTGCAGTCCTTATAATATTTTGTAGCATTATACATACAAATATTTACTTTGGCTATTGTACCTACGAGTCTTATCCTAACTTAACCATTTTGCTTGTTCCAAGTCAGATGTTACCGTAAAATATGTAATATAACATATAAATAGAAATTATATGTAGGAAATTGCATCTATGCATGTATTTACTAGGTACCTATTTATTTCTAGTTTACAGTACGTAGCTGATGTTTAGGCTTAAGTATATTAGTTTAGTTAGTCCCAGCCTGGCCTAAAATTATGCATCGCATGGTTGTGAGGTACTTGTATAAATTCTCAAGTGCCGTAGGCTATTTTACTTAATTTTATGTAAAATTGTTTACCATTTCCTTAAGTTAAGACATAAGACCAAGGGACTAAAATCCAGAAAAGGAACCAAAGCAAAGAATTTTAGTTTGTTTTTCATACAATGCACCACCATATAATAATGTTTAGTCTCAGGAAGATGTTGTTTTGGTTGTAGGGATAAGGAAGCCGAGTAGCTATGTTCTTCTGTTTATGTCTTGAAGTCGAGGGCCACAGTAAGTTCAAAATGACACACAGCTTTACATGTACCTAAGTGTTCAGGTACGTTACGTTGAAGTTTGTGAACGAGATGAGTGAATTGCATTGACTAAACTCGTTACATAAACAAATTGGTTAAGTAAACCCTTTCCTTTTTCAATGTTGGGTGAGTTTATGAGTTGGTTCAAGGTTAAGCGTTTAAGACCGATTGCGATTGTCGTACCTAAATAACGCTAGTTACGTTACTTGTTATGCTATTTATATACTCTGTTCTGTCTACCTTTTAATCTCCTGTATTGGAGTGGACTCTTGGATGGTTAGGTTAGGTAGTAGGTACTGGACCAGGATACTGTATAATATGCATGGAAGAGCTTATATATTACTTAAGCGGATAGGTAGATAAATATATGTACTTATGTATGCTAATGTAATATCAGCCCAAAATACTAATAACAGACAGAAGTATTAAGTAATAATAGTCTTTACCGGTATGCTTACTTAAAATCAATTTTTCATATTATAATGCTAGTGTATTGAGCATACGGTCTTCAAATCAATGGATTTAACTACAGTTTATATAAACAATGTATACTATTTGTATGTACATGTAACAGATAAAGGCTTATGTAAGTTGAGCGAGTTGTGCTGTAAATTGTAATAGGAGAACAGAAGAGGAGTGCAGAGCAGAACATAATAAGTTTATTATTATTTAGTTTTGTCCCATCCAGCTAACAAAGCTAGAACCTAAAGTCCATTCCTCCTAAGAGCTCCGTAACCTTCAATCTAACAACAAAAACTATCCTGGCTAGCATTTCATTTACATTTTAAAACTCTAGCTACGCAGTTTGATTTGCTTTACTACTAGTAATAAGTGTTCTTTTCCATGTGCTACACATTAAACATATTTACTTTGACATTTCACTCAGCAATGTTATATCTTTACGTGTTTCGCTGAGAAAAATTCCATTATTAGCAACGTAGTACAGATTACAGATACATAAATAACCAATATTTTCTGTATAAAACTATTTGCACCACAATTACATAATGTATCATTAAAAAATTATTGTAAGGCACAAGTAGAAGGTAGAGATATTATACATATAGTTACATAGATATTGTGTATTGTCTTGTATAGACACACAGATCTAACACACATACACAGACTGATTTACCAATGCCAACGCAAACACATGTGAATTGTGTGGCTAAATCAAAGCTATAAGAGCTGACTGATTTTCATGTTTTGAAAGTTTATCAACAGAGCTAATTGATATTAAAAAGTTGGCTCTACAGACATTGAAATCAAGTACAAGTACAGGGACAAGGATCTCGATATAAAATGTCCGATAATAATATTGACAGTTTAAATGTAAACAAACGCAATGAGCTTGTTTATAGAAAAGTGTACACCCAAATTGCTTGCAAATATTACACCTTTTAACAAATACGGATATTGTTTTCGCATATGACATTAACGATTCAATTAAATGCGAACTTTTATAACAATTCGTAAGAAAATCCGCCTTCTCTTCTCACTTCCTAGAATTATCTATGAGTTTTTGTGTTTACCTGCAAAGTATTCCCCTATAGGAATCCATAGGCGAAGTTGGAAAGATCTTTTAAAGTTACCCAACACTGCAATTTTAGCTGACATGTGTGGGGGAGATATCCAGTTCCAAAATGTGCTTCTCCTTGGAGTATCATTTATGTTTGTATTCACAGCGTTTCAGACTATGGGAAATATTGAGGTAAGCACTTATGTAAATGTATACAGGTTAAATCTAAGTGAATCTCTACATATGTAATATCTACCATAAAGATAACTGTAACTAAAAAGTCATGAATCCAATTTATGCAAGATCTAATTGTGACGGATAAATGATTTTATGTTTTTCAGCAAACCGTACTGAAAAGCATACAAACAGAAACACCATCCTTCAAAGGCGATGGGTACACCTCACTGGCGATTATTTATGCCGTTTTCTCAATTTCAAATTGGCTAGCTCCATCCATTGTTGCTGTAATTAAAACAAAATGTGCAATGATATTCGGAGCAGTTTTGTACACAGCTTTCATTGCAAGTTTTCTTTATCCGAGAACATGGCTTTTGTACGGAATGTCCGGAATTTTGGGTTTGGGGGCTGCTGTTTTGTGGACAGCGCAGGGTAGCTACCTCACACTGTGCTCCAATGAGGAAACAATGGCACAGAATGCAGGTGTCTTTTGGGCAATATTACAGAGCAGGTAATATTAAGATATTTTTCTTGAAATTAAAAATGTATGAGTTTTTTAGGATGTATAAAAATAATTTGTATCTTTATAGTATGTTCATAGGAAACCTGTTTGTCTTCTGGCAATTCGAAGGGAAAACCCAAATAGATTCTGATACTCGGACACTTGTGTTTGCAGTACTGACTGGAATTGCCATAGTAGGGGTTGTATGCCTACTCTTTCTCAGAAATCCAACGTAAGACTAATCTTCGTGGCCAATTACACAATAAATTATTACACTTCAATAAATCATACATATCATATCGTAATAATTCTTAAGTCTAATTAAAATTGAATGTTTGTACAGATCGTCTGTAGATCTAGGTAGGAACGACGACAGAGAAGAAACTCCGATAGTACACGAAAATGCTACTTCCGCTCTGAAGAAGTCTCTTAAACTTTTTACTCGAAGAAATATGATTTTACTTGCTTTTACCTTCTTTTATACGGGTATCGAGCTGTCTTTCTTCAGCGGGGTTTATTCTTCGTGCATTGGTTTCACTAATCAACTAGGAGAGGCTAAGAGACTTGTAGGACTTTGTGGTATCCTGGTAGGAGCTGGAGAAGTTATTGGGGGAGCATTGTTTGGGCTTCTGGGTTCCAAAATTAATTTCGGAGGTAAACGCGTTAAGAATGTTGATTTGTTTTGTTCAATTGTTTACCTTTAAAATGTGTAAAAAATTAATATTGACATTATTGTTATTTTATTAAATAATAGGACGTGATCCAATTGTTCTCCTTGGATTTCTATGTCACACTCTATCGTTCTACTTGGTGTTTATCAATTTACCTAATGATTCCAATTTGGGACCTACGGAAACATTTTCTTATATAAATCCTCCATCCGCATTAGTGGCTATGATCTGTGCATTTTTGCTGGGTAACAATAATTTCGCAATTCACCTTAATTTGCTACAGTAATTATATAATGTACATTTTTGATGAGAAAAATGTTTATTTATAGGATTTGGAGACTCCTGCTACAATACACAGATCTATTCCATACTAGGAGGTTTGTATCCAGATGAATCTGCTCCGGCCTTCGCTCTTTTTAAGTTTACTCAATCAGCTGCAGCGGCTGCATCCTTTTTCTACAGTGCCGTGCTTCCCCTTCGGGTTCAATTAGGGATTTTGCAAACATTTTGTGTGATAGGCTCCTTTACATTTTTCATCGTAGAATGGGAAACTGTGAAGAAGCAAAGGGACACCGTTAGTATTGCAACTGAATCTTCTGTGGATGGAGAAGATAGTGAAGAAGAGCAAAAACCCAACACCCAGAATGATTTAATGAGCTGAATCTGTACATTCATAATATTTGTATTTGTAAGTAGATAATGTATATAAATAAGTGTCATACAGCTTGATTCCCGATTTATCAGTGCTTTATATGTACCTTAACCCTTGTGTTAGCTAAATAAATGAGCGTGTATGTGTGTAACCTGTATCTGTATCAGCTACGTGAAGTGGGTTAAAAATGCGTTTAAGGTATCCACTATTTATGGTACCCACCTGAGACTTTATGACTAATTTAGTTAGTACATATGCACTAAATTGAAAATACTTTTGACAACTTAGACATTTGTTTTGGTCCAATTCACATAGCTGTATGCAGTAAGATGATAGAACAACTATTATTGTTATTACTACAGGATTGTACGATTATTGTAGTCCTCAAGTCTTACTAATGGAATCTGTGATTGACTCACTAGACTCATTGGTATCAATGAAGTATATAAAGCTATATAATAATATTATAATTATAATCAATCAACACAGATTACTACTACAAATAATTTGTAATAACTTCCATAATATTGTGATAATGATAGTGTACAAAATGTATTTTACATAACTGTATTGTTACACTAGTGCGTTTGTATGTAAGAAGAAACTGACAAGCTGAAAGTTGATTAAACCATTTTAGTAAGTATATATTTTACTGCGAGCAATAAGTACGCGTAGCATAATGGAGTTCGTGAGAATGTCAATTCAGTACGTATCGAGCAGTACATATAAATCTGTACTCGTTTGCATTGATCTTGACTGGTTTACATTTTCTAAACTGAAGATTTCTGGTTTAGATTGATCCATACTAGTTTGAATTAATCAAATGGAGTTCCAATATAAACACCAGCATTATGTAGCTATAAGTATAATATAAACTAATTATAATATAAATATTATTCAGTTAATATAGCGAACCAACTAAGCTTCCGACTCAAAATCTGAAAGTGAAGTGATGCAGCAGAATGAATAAGATCTTAATTTTTATGTTTTACCATTTAATATTAGCTAAGATTTTATTGTGCAGTAACATAGCGAATTATTATAATTTCATTGGATGCTTCAAGTACACTTGCATTTCGTGCACCAATTTGTATTATACACATTGCATCTACTTTGTATAGATAGTAACTACATTCAACATTACAATAGATCCTAATATAATATAATGGTATTGCCTGTACATTGGTTAATATGATACAGGTAAATAATGGAATTTTTTGCTGAAATTAATACCAATGTCATCTTTTGGATATTTTTTCTCCTTCAGTTACTACTTTTTAAATACTTACAATGCAATAAGAATGTTTTTTGTACATAGATTTATAAGAGATTGTTAAAGCATTTCTTATGTCTCATCTTAAGTTAACGTTTATTAGGGTGTGGGGTGTTACATATATGTACTAGCATGTAGCTAACCCTTCTAGCCCGTGGTCCTTGAACGTACTTGTACACATTGCATTCAAACTATTAACAGTAAATTATTATCTTCTATATTCAGTATTGGAAAGGACACATATTATGAGACAAAAAGTATTTTATACAAAATAAACACGTTGTTGGGATTTACTGGTTTTGCTGTCCTAGTTTATAAGTACTATAGTGTGTATTATGTATACTTTTAGGTAATACTTATTGCATTTAAAAACCGATAAATGTATGTTATGCAGGTTTGTTGATTTTATAACGATATACATACATGCATTTTACGTTAATTTAAAAAATAATTTAATTGAGAAGTTACATAATAGTGTAAGTATTTCTTTTTAATCAGGTTTATTGCATAGAGTACTTATAGCTTATCTGATAATAGTAAAATGTTCTCATTTTGCTCTTGCCCCGTTAAAAGACAATAAAATTTAAATACAGTGAAAAGTTACCTTAGGTAAAGATTTAAATGGTTACGTGTACCGTGCGTGTACTATAAAACTATAAAACTGAGTTTATTCCACAATATTTTTTAAGCATACATAAATTTTATTTTTTAGTATTCATATAAAAAACAGAAATGCCTAAGTACACCATGCATCAGTACGACTCACCACAAAAGTACTTACATAGTTCGGATTTCAACATGTAATATATTTATGACTATTGATAAATAACATTATAATTTTAGAAGTACGTCTCCTAGCCTAGCCTAACCTCCTTATGGTCAGTACCAGGTTAGCAAATCTATGTAGGCATTTCTAATTTTATCCGGACGTATTACTATTTTACAATGGTTTTCCCAAAACCTTTGGACTGGGCATTGCCGTCTGCTATGAGAACAGTTCAGAAAAGGGTTGTAGTCCCTTGACCCTTCAAAATTCCCGAGAAAGATCCTTTCTAAGAAAATTAATATGCTTTTTGACCTACTCGGAGTAGCAAGTGTGGGTAGTGTCTGCCCCCAAAATGACGTGTAGCATTAAGACTTTTAGATTTCGATTTAAACTCTAAAATCCTTAATATAACAATAATGGCATAACATGCATTGTAATTGTAACTTGCATGCACTGCTGCATCGTTGCATTTGCATGCATCTCTCTGAGTAAACCATACAAAAGAGGTGATGCTCAGCACTTTAAAATAAGCCACACGTGTAAACCAAAGGCTTAAAATTATGGGAATTACTTATATTTGGAAATGCTAACAATATCTCAAGTGTACAACTCAAGTGTACTATACAATACAACAATAAGGTAGTTCGTTGTTCGTACAGCTACAAAGTACAAAAATGTAACATTTAGGTTTTGGGAAAAATAGTATCTAATCTACCTACTACATAATTAATTTTCATGCAGATTTGTAAACTTCAGTTGTACATTTTTAGGAAATATTTACATCAAAGCCAAATTAAGTAAAATATGACTAATAAATCAATTGATAATTTAGTCATCAGAGATGTTTCCACAACAGATGTAGTTTGAATGCTGCATTGTTATTGAAAAAACATTTTGCAGGTGTTTCTGGAAAAGCATGACTGGGTTTTAATTTCAAGGTTAAGTTCATTTCAGATTATTTACTTATTAGTATTGAATTTAAAGGCATATTTAGCCCACAATACCCCGAAGGATAGTGTCCTTAACCCTATATCTATACTAAGCATTAAATTAATTACAATATCCCTTTCTATCATCTCAGAACAATTTTTTATTATTCTGATTGGTTATAGTAATTACTACTAAATTTATTTTTTATCTTCGAAATATTTACCTGCTGTTACACAGTAAACCTAATTTGTTATTTTTATTTTACTCATATCTCACAATGAACAGAAGCATAAGTATATTATAATAACTAATTCTAATTTCTCATCAATTATGTATGCAACATCAAAATACAATAATACTTACATACCTATACAATTAGATATACACTACATTAATATAAAGGATGAACGAGTGAAGCTATACTAGCCTCATAGATAAATAGCAATTGTGGGAATCAGGAAAAATACCCGATATTGTGGAGAAGTCTGATAATTGCTTTAATATTTCCATAATTATGTACCCACGTGCATTGAAATTCAAATTTGCAGACGAGCATGACAAAATTCTAACATTTTTGCTAGTATATAAAGATGAGAATCTCAACCCCAATATCATATAGTCACATTCAGTATCAACTAATTTTTGAACTGATCTAAAGCCTTCTGCCTTGAATCCCACGATAAATAATACCCAAAATGATTGGAAAGGTTTTGGTAGTAACTATTGCGCTGGCAGCGTGCTGCTACGCAGTACCACATCATCATGAACATCATAATTTACCTGACGGATCTGTAAGATTTTAATGTTGCCTTATCTAGTATTGCACGTATTCTTCTAAGTATTTAATATCAATTTTACTAACTTAACAATTACTACAATATGTACTTACATATCCTATTTTGTAATTCTCTTTCTTTAATATTTTATATTTATTATACTACTAACTACTGTATTTTTAACATTTATAATGTTATAATTTCTCTTATTGTGCAGGATCCCCCAAGTAAACCATGGGATAACTTGGAAGAGATGAAATCTAGATTTTTCTTCGATTGTAAGAACTTAATATACTTATTTCCTATTTAAAAGCTATTTTTCGGTTAAGAAATACGGAGTCATATCTCATGTTTCACATACCCACGCCCACAATCATGAAAGGTGGACATCGAACATTTAAACCCGAATCCATTGCTAAAGTATATATAAGTATATAAACCTATCCGAACAAGTACATATACTTAAGTATAAAATACATACCTATGCTAACAACTTAACCTACGCAACGTATCAAGTGGCAAACAATTATGATATTCCCTTTTTTTAAATATTTTAGTGTTCCGACCATTTTTCATTCCTCTTCCATGGATTCAAGTTCCAACATCTGCACCAGCAGCAACAACAGCAGCTGGAGCTACAACACCCACTACAACTGCCGCTGTATAATACAATAAGTAGATTGATTATGAATTCTCTCTACTTAAAGGTTTCGATCCAAATCGATCACTTTTTCTGTTCTAAAAGTTATCTATGGCAATCTTCATTTGAAACGTTTAAGAAATGTGCCGTATTGAATTGATTAATAAAATTGGATATTCTAAAATACAGAATCGTTTAAAAATGCATGAACTTACTAACTACGGTAAGCATCTTGAAGCTAATGATCCTTTGGACAGTGGACGACTTAATCGCATTTGCTAACTAGTATATATATTGCAGTTATTCATTATTAGTATAAGTAGACTCATTATAATCTGATACATACTTATTACATACATATTATAGTAATACTTAGTAGTAGAGTATCGTAAAATCTCAATTACTTCATGTTGTTGACCGAGGTATTGAAATAATTATGATAGGGTGTTAGGTAATATAGTTGTAATGTGCATAGTGCATATTATTCTGACAAGGGATGAGTACATAAATATGGTATAGGAAGAGATGTAACCGGGTGACTGAACTCATTGTGAATTGGGATTGAGTCAGGGATTCAAAGTGACGGTGTCAGCTCAACTTCCAAAAGGAGGGCAGAAGAGTGACATAAAGTCGTTTCATCCGACCGAGAATCCGACACCATTGTCCCCACACACTAGAATTTTCACCCTTGCCGTCTTTGTCTATCGAAATTGCTCTGCAGAATAATAATAGTATGCAAAGGAAAACTTACGAGGGAATGTGACAGCTTGGTGACAGAAATCTCACATCGCCTCCGATTAATTCGGACGTGCTAATTCCGAATTTGAAGTCAGAATAATTAATTCTCCAGATATTAGGCTAAGGGGTTCTGGAGAATATAGTACTCGCTGAATATATGCATTATTTTGACAGTGAATTGATTTCAGATTCGGAATTAGCACGTCCGAATTAGTCGGAGACGATGTACTATTTGCGATTTCTCTCTCCAAGTTCCATCGGAAACACTCCCTCGTTAGGTATGTAAGTAAGTAGGTATGTATGTATTTAGTATGTAGCATATTATTATGTAGTATGTACTATATATAGCATATATATTTGTATTTATTTATTCTTCAGCCACTTGGATCACTTCCAGGAATGCATAAGTGCACATTTACATTTTATATTCAATCTTTGAATTTTTTATAGTATATCCATATCCAGCTAATAATTCACAACCACACTATTAATTAGTAAACATGTTTGCGATTTGTATGTAATTGAGTGAGTCTTGATGGTATAATAGTCTGGATGGAACTTTTGCTCTTACCTTCTAACATGTTAAATGCATTTGTAGAAAATAATCAGTAGGCAACTTGACGCATTAGCATTCTTTGATATTTCCGATTTACGAGAAATGTTTGGAAGAAAGCTCTGAGACATACAGATGTCATAATAATAACATTAACATCATAAAGAAATCAACTTATTCTCATTTCTTATAGTGTTGTGGATTTCTAAGACAAATAAACTATTTTAACGCATAATATAACAAAGTTGCGACACTATAAATTGGGGTACTGTGAAACTTTTTTTTAAACTGCTTACAAATAAACAAATTACATAAATGCTATCAATAAGAGAACGGGCTATACGGAAGGATACAATTGTGATTGCAATTTCGCTAAAACTTTTATGCAACACTCCACAAGAAAATTACATATTTATGCAGCAAGCTCTTATGACTATGACATATCGTAAGGGCGCAAAGATTATCATGAATAGTGTTTATAGCTGCGAAAAATATCAACAGCAATAAAGAATTGATGTTGTTTGCAAGGCTTTAGCAATAAATTAGATCATGAGTGATTTATCTTAAATGCATTGAATTAAGTAGAAAGATAAGGAATGGCGAAAGCTATTAAAATAAATTGCCGTCAACGTTTAAGTTTCAAAAGCATCTCTTAGTCCACATTTCTAACTTGTCTACACTTTAATATGTACCTATAAATACCTTCGCTATGCAATGCAAATGCAAGGGTGCACAGATGAAGGTCTGAGACAGAATTTTAACGTTATTATGAGTGTACCTTTTGTATTCTTTACAGAGACTTTACGTCAGAAGTCAGTCAATTGATACACGCGACTACCTTTTGATCTGATCTTGCAAAGGCTAACCTAATTTAAAATTGACCTCGAAATCTGCATTCCTACATTATTCTATGTACGTTACATTATAGTATTTAAGGCATAATTAAGGCATAAGCCAAAGAAGCTATAAATTGTGCATTGTGCTAGTAATCAAAGCAAATGTAAATACAAATATTGCAATTTTAAAGTAAGAGAAATTCTTACCGAACTCGTGCTTGGGCTATCGGGACATTTTTATGGCATTACTCAGATAGATTTTTAAATGTATATAATGTCATGTTTGCCATTTTTTGCATGTAATATAATGTGACATATGATAATATATTTATTATGCTAATGTACCATACTAAGTATTACGTTAGGGTTCCTTACTGATGATAAGAGTAATTAGGAATCATTTGAGATGCGGTGTTACAAATATCAGATTCTCTCATATTGTCACCACATTCGATTTTATTCAGTAATTTAGTTACCTGAATCACTTGAGGAGCGCAGATAGAACAATATTTACGGAGATATCATTTCAACGAAAGCATTTTTCAAGGCACAGTCACTTGTGCGGTATACATTCATTGGATAGATATTAGAGCATACAAAATTAGTAAACAACAACAGTATAGGAAGGCAGGCTTAGGTTATTTATATTAAACATAATGTTTGTAAATGTGAATGTAAATATAATTTTATGCGCAATAAAGCCGAGGTAATAGGAGATAAATACCCGTGCATTCTCAGACTGAAAAAATGCTGTCTGTTATACTATACAAAATAATTAAATACCAAGAAAAGTACAATTAGAAACGTACTTATCTTTCTCCGTAGGTGACATCAATGGAAAATATAATGACTCTTTGCATAAGCATAGCTAATCGTAACGATTCCTATCTAAATATAGTAGTATACTCAACTAAGTAAGTACATACGTTATTGTATCCACCCGACCAAACTATTAAGTAGATAAATAATTATAATGCAATGTACGTACAAACCTTGTGATATCGTATGCATGTATATCATGAATCTGAACTTTTATGTACCATATCTTCATGATTTGCATTGGTATATATTTAAACTTTGTAAACATTTACAGAGTATGTAGGTTTCTATTGCTTTCTGATGTAAATAGAAAATAAAGCTAGTAAATCTGAATCAGTGTCAAATATTGCATGGAGATACATAAAGCAGTATGCTATTAAAGAATCAGAGGTCAATTCAAGCTTAATTTCTCCGTGATTATTTATTTGCTATACTACATTTTACATTTAATGCGCATATAATATGTACACATACTAGTTGATAGACACTTTGACGGAAACCTTACGTAGGACCTTCTTTCGTAGCCAAATAATTACTTTTTAGTAACTCCATTACAATGATAATAATACACGGGGAAAGCAACACAACTTTGCAAAACACGCAGAAGAAAGTTGCATTGCCCATTTCTATTTATAGTAGGACAAAAGGTCTCCATGTTGGAATTTGGTTAAGAGTTGGGTGAGATTCTGTTTGGTATACGACATGCAATGGCATTATCCTTGTAGCAAAATATTGACAAGATTCTTTGCGTTGGTTGGGATTGGTATTCCAGCTTATCCAGATCAACGTACTTATTAGTATACATTTTACTCAAATAAAAATGGTAATAAATATTCTTTTAGTGTGATATTCATTCTTGATGTGGGGGCTAAGTGTAATTTTCTAATTGTATTGTACTGTATAATTGCTTATGTAAGTAAGTAACTATTGCATAACACTTTAAAAGTGTCATATAGTCATGAATATCTTCTATTTTAATCCCGTTTTCGAGTATTCATGCTCTTAGGCATCAAGGCATCAGATTTAATGACCTTGTTTTCCCTGAGTAGCGAGGTTATAATTTTTTGCATATTACTGACGCAATTTGGATAAGTAACAGCTCTATAGTATTTTAAAACAGGCACCTACCTTCATTTGGTAAGTTCTCATTCGAATAGTTGTGCTTAAGTAATGTGTAGCACAAAAATATCTTGAATCCATGGTTGTGTAACAGTCTGGTCTTGTGGCGAAGAAGAAAGGACAGACACAGTAACATATAAGTAGTATAGACATAGAGATGTCAAACAAGTTTTGAATTCACACATATAGAGTATAGACCGTTGTTCATCTGTAATATAGCTCGATTACCCTGTAATGTAATCTGTGACAAATATTTGCGTGTCAGTAGTCTGTGTCCTCTGCATTCTCGGTTAATGTATTCTTAACCTACTCCATCATTTCCTTCCTCAATACTAATATTTGCTTTACAGATATTCTTTACCATCTCAGATTAGGCAAGGTAATGTACTTCAATAAAACTACCAAAATCTTGGATTAGTACGTATTTAAAGCAATAGTAAATCGTATTACGATAATTTGGAATATAGTATTGAAATCCTTATTTCAACGCAGCAGCAGGTGGCTGGAGACGTTTTAAATTAAACTGATTGTGAGCTTAAGCTGTCCCTTTTGGTTGTGGTTTCAGTTACCCTTGACAGACTCAACTGTCACCGTTCAGTTTAGTTTAAGTTGCACCGTCAACTCAACTAGAAAAATGTGTGGGTTAAAAAAATCTAAGTTAAGATAGGAAGTTGAGTCGAGTTTGAGATGAGAAGAAAGAAGAATGCCTTTAACTTTCCGTTCTTTCTCACGCCCTTATTTCGTGCTGTGTCTGTAATCTGTAAGTATGTACATTATGGTAGGTAGGTAGTAGGTAGGTACTTCTGTGGAAATGGAATCATATAATATTTCAGCTAATCGCTTACTAATCTACAAGGTATAAATAAATGTGTATAAATATAAATTACGAGAGATAAAAATAAAATTCCAAGTTCCAGAACCAAAGTGTATCAACTGAACGCTTTACTAGCAATAGTATCAAATAAAAGAACATGTAATAGTATTTTACAAATGGCAAAGATAAGAAATGAAATTATCATGCCCTTATTAAACCCAGGACGCTATTAGGAGTTACCAGAATATAGAATTTAATCGTCTTACGCAATACTATATATACCGGTGAGACTACTTATTTATTCTACTGGAAGCTCAATGAATGAAAGATAAATGAAAGCTTTAAAGAGAAACGGACAGAAATAATTTCCTCAAGAAACTTATTGAAATAGAAGGAAATGGAAGGAAAAGGAAATGATACAATTAGTAAATAGTAGCAGCAGGGTTAGTAAATAAAATGCATTTCCAGTTTTTACACCTCCTTTTCTGACTAGTAGCTTTATAGTATAAGACAAACAGGAACAACAGTGCCGAAGGTTAACGTATTTAATCAACTTTGCACTTTATTTATTCCCAGCCGAGGAAGACAAAAGGGCGTTACTAGACTCTAGCCAAAACTCGGCTCCAAAGATAATTTCATGCTTCTTTGCACAATTTCAATCATATAATCACTTCATGGCACGAGATAAAATACTACATGATTTACTTCGTATTCTCTAGATATAACACTAGAATGGTAAACTCACTTACAGTAACTTTCAGCTAAGAAGTTACCTTACTAACTAACTAAAGTTATTTATATAGAGAACAAATGAAGTTGTAAGTTAGCCGAATTTCTTCCTACATTAAGCTCATTTCATGAATTCCTGGCTGTAAGAGTATTGAATACCTATTATCTGCTACTGTACTTCTTACAAATAGTATATTGGGCAAATTCTTAGGTATACGCAACAAGAAGACTTTAATGTCTTATAGCAATGTAAGTATTTATAAGTAGTCTTCTTCACAAACTGTTTGTGGAAAAGCTGTAACCAGTTTGAACTTTCTTCAGGTTAAATTCAAACAAATTATTGGGTTTACTATTCCGTACTTCTATACTTGTTTTGGATGCGTACATAAGTAGAGAATACCTATAAAAATCCATATATTTTATTTTATTAAATAACGTAAAGAAGGTTGCATATATTCACAATGATTTACATTGTTGTGGAATAGCTATGACGAAAACTTGATATTAGGCAATTCTGCATTAATATGAACTTCAGTTTCATCAAACTCTGCAATAATATTCTCTTTTAAAATATAGAAAGAAAATATTTTGGGTAAGAATTTTAGATTTCACCTACACTTTCTTATGGACGATAATTAAAGTAATAAAAACTTGGTGCTTAGTAAGTAGTACCTACTAGTTTGGCAATAAATGCAGACAATCGCAATCCATCCATTCTGTGTAAAATACTTAAGTAGTGGGCACTTTGAGGTTAGTATAAAATGATTTAAGTAGGTGCGAGAGGAATTATTAAAGATGGACCTAGATAAATCAAGGTCTTAGATTCTTCCATTTCTCAACTTTGAACATATGAAATTGAACGAGTCGGGAGGGAAGGTTCATAAGCTCACACTCCACATGGAAATCGTCCATAAAAAGTCACTTAATTTATTCCTCACATCCTGTCATCAGTCTTTTCTACATTTTCTGCAAATGCGTATGTGTAGACAAGAGAAGGCCTTTAATCCAAATGTACCTAACATTCTAGACTACTAATTTAATTTTAATGTTTGGACTTTGACTTGTCATTGCTATCCATCAACAGCGCCTCATTCAGGAGGGGGAAGGCGAGATGGTAAAGTTTAGAAATACCGAAACTATAATCCTCTGCTCAATCCTAATTCTGAGAATTGTCTACCTAGAATGGAAAGCTGTATTGCAGTATAGGCACTGCAATATTCAATACGTTCTTGTATATTTTGTTGCTTATTAATTATATTATTAATTAATATGATAGTTCGTGTGGTTTACACTACAAAACATAATTTGGAGTCCACAATGTATTGGGTACTTAAGGAAGCGTATTCCTAGTAATATGTAATTAACTAGATTACACAGCAGGCTAGCAAATGTATCCGTTATGTATGTATAAGTGATGACTCTTTCGGTCATTGGGGAAAGTTAATCTTATTAAGAGATTACGAAGAGAGGTATAACTAGTCGAGATAACTGGGCGAAAAGATTATTACATCGTATCATAATAGGTAGGTAGGCTATCAGCGGAAGATGAAATTGTTCCAATTTTGTCTGATATGATATCTAAAAATTATCGGGGTGGACGGATCACGGGTATACAGATGACAAAGTTTGATGCTGTAACATGTATGGTTGAAAGTCACTTGCTATCCAATCCCACCCTTCCAAAGGAAGCCCAATTTAAATGTATATGCAAAAATAAGATCTATTACTTACACGCAAATAAAAATAGAATTTGCATCGAATTGCAACAGCATTACCAGACAGACGTGTCGTGTAGTCTTTCAATTACCTATACGTTCCATTTGGCGTTTCTTCAAGATCATTGTCACATGTAATCTTAAATAAAGTGTCTCAAAAATTAATCCACCAGTCAAACAAAAATTATACATGATACAGGAAAAGCAAAACGAAGAGCATACCCATCGGAATTCTTGTCAAACTTACTAGATTTACGCTGAATTATCTTGAGAATTGTGTTTAATGATTAATGTGTAACCTAAAAATGTCTAACGTAAATTCTGGAGCTGGAAAACATGAATTATTGAATCTCCAAGTAAAACCTAAACCACACAATATTCGTAAACAAATTGTACTAAGACATTTGTGTGTGCTTTATAAAGATGAGGATAAACAGTGTGTATGTAGAAAAACTTGTAGATTATAAATAATATACGCATGTTAGTACTATGCAATGCATTCTCTACTAATCCTACTTGGTTAAAAATACGAAGGACAGAAATAGTATACCTGTCGAGTTTTGAGAAATGGCAATGTGATTCAGTGACTCATTTACTTATTGTTAGCATTTTCATCACCCTCGTAAGTATAACTCATATATAAGTAGTACATAATATGCATTACATTCTAACGTTTACAGTAAAAGCCAGTTTTCCTACAACTACAACATACAACCAATTAACTCTATAGTTATACACTTGAGACTTCCCAAACAGTATACAGTAAATAAATTATGTGTTGAGTGTGGTAAGCAAAAAATAATGGGAAAGCTCACATTTTATAGATATTAAGGTGGCTACTATACATACAGGATGATTTTCATAAAAAAGGTAGCATACTATGCTATGTAAGATGTACTTTTGCACCTTACACATTACCTCGCACTTATCGTTTTACTTGAATGAATATATTCTGCTGATCAGCAACATTTCACAAATGCTATAACTAGATACATTCGGTTCGTTGTTCAATATTGAGTCCACAATAATATCAGGCAAATGTATAACGCTTAATACTATTTACTTAGCTCATAAAGCAAATGCAGTATACTAACAATAAGTAAAATCACCCTGTATGTATGTTATGTATGTAATATAATGTATTATTGTGATGGTAAGTCGGAAGAAATCAAAATGCAGTGGGTATACAACTTTTGTGGAGATATAATTTACAGCAGTAGATTAAACTACAGATATAAAGATAAGGAGTCTGTAGTATTTTTAGTGCAGTTTATCTTCTAGGTATATACTTATACTTAATAAAGGTATGCAGAAAATGGCACAAGTAATATCTACAAGTTTTGATCGCAGTCCCGTAGTACAAAGGAAGAACAGCGGTGTTGATGATGTTGATAAAGTGGACGAGTTAAGGAGTAAGTTATGTTTGTTCAACGCTGTAATCGGAGCAAAGCTGATAAGTCATCCGAATTGGCTTGGCTCCGTTGTCTCCTCGTTTGCTCGAGAGATTTATTTATGTCGTTGTTTGTCCTGCCTGTCTGCCTACCACTTGACTCTTCACTCTCATCTTTTTCATACTAATAAATATCATCTTCCTTACATCCATCCGAAATTGCTAGCTTAACATGAACATTATTGAACATAGCTTACCTACGCATCTGCATATTTTATCATACTTCTATTCTAACTCTAGTCCCTACTCCCAACTCCCAAGTCTACTTGGTGTGAATGTGAATACATACGTATGAATTTATTTTATGGAAGCACTTGTTCTAACTACGTAGTACTCATAAGCACGTATGTACGCATGTACTTGTCCTGTGTCAACACTATTAAAGAAACGAATTCTGTTCTATTATAATTCACTTAGGTAGTTACAGAAGTTAAAATATCAAATCTGTTTAATTAATTCAATTCCATTGCCAACCAGAACCAGCTGCTATTCCTCAAGGTAATTAATCTTTCAATCGTCCTAAGGAAATTATCTGCACAGTATTTGGCCAGTATGCAAAGGTAAAATGTAGGAAAGATAGGTCAGGAACGCCTTTATAATGTAACTTTTTCAATGATAACCTAATAAATAATATATTATCGGATTTTCCTTTACAACATTATTCTAGGTTGGGGTAGCAGATAAGGGTAGCCTTTCGGCAAAGTCCCTTTTGGTGAGACAAAGTATACAATGTACAGTACAAGGGTGTGACTAAACTCTTTTCTCTGGCGTTGACATGTCTGGATGGGCCCTATGGTCTCTGTAAACATTAATTTACCACGGTGTACATAAGAAATATTGAGAGCAAATTCACTAAACAAAAAAGTTTTGTATTTTTGCACTCAAAAACTTTTAGTTCGCAAAAACTTTTAAAAAGAATTAATTTTTATACACAGTCAATAAGAAAATAAAAATTAAGCTTTTGCTGATCTTAAAATATCATTAAAACTAAATATGGAAAAGCGGAGGCAAATATGTTGCATAACTCAGCAAGGATGTGTAGCACATAAATTATTCTTACAATGAGCCCCTTGTTATGTGGAGATCGTTCCCAGAGATTCATTTCATCGAAATATGTAGGTATTATAGTTAGTGTTAGTAGGGAGTAAGAAGCCAAGTTCGTCCTCTGAATCGGATTATATGAAACATAAAAGTAGGAAGGATAGGATAGGATCTTCCGATTAATTTCCTCTCTTCCAAGGTGTTCACTCGTTATATTTGTCTGCATATTTCTTCCCTATAGATATTCATAGAACAGAAATACTTGGCTATGGTTCATGATACATACATACAGCTATCTGTAAGTATCTGCATACCACATAATTGCTATACTGTTTGGCTCAAATTGCACATATTTATAATGCAACGAGATTAGTAATTTACCACAACAGTTATTCTTTCTACACTGCCTCTAGTGTATGACTAATGTCTACATTAACATTGGCATTTTATATAAATGCCAGTAGGTATTAGATAAATTGTAACTTTTCTCTATCCAATCCACCTCCTCTTTACTAGCAACTGTGCAAAAGATGTAGATACTACCTATACGCACGTACATTTGTTAGGATTAAAGTTTTTTCTTGATTTGCCAAAAAATTGATCTCGTTAACTAGTGTTGACTGCTATGCAGCTTAGCACTTAGTTTAACATGCAGGCGTAGCCCGGCACGTGTACGCACTTTTATTTAAAAATGATGAGATTTGTGAGTTATTTTTACTATTTCCTATACCTAATATACTCCATTACTTTTTGATACTGTCACTGTCTATAGATTTGGGTAGGGATGAGGTAAAAATAAGGGTAGCCCCCGATCACATGGCTACCCCTACTTTACTAGACAGACACAGACACCACATGCCTAAGTAGAAATAATATTTACACTAATATTTCACTTAAAGAAAACATGGATGCAACTATTACTATTACAACGTACTAAACTTTCGCTAAATCTATAAACGGGACACCCACGCCGACATTCGAAACGCGATAAATCTAACTCTCTCTCTACAACTCCAACGCAAATAACGACGCCTACATTTCCCTAGAGGATTTCCTAACAGGAAATTAATTGGGAAAGTCGGCCTTCCACAATTTTCACCATTTTCTGTAGAAAAGAGTCAAGAGTCAAGTAATACAATGAGAAAGCACAACAACGTAGAAAGTTGGCTTTGCCAATTCTGATTGCCAATATTGTATTTATCAATCTTTGTTCTTTTTTACATTTTCTGCTAATGTTTCATTTTTTCCCTAAAAAACAGTGTAACTAGCAATAAAATACAAAAATTTATAATAAGCTCAACCTAAATGTGCATTTGAGTACAAACTAGATTTTCTTTGTGGTCCATAGTCCATATAATTAGTTAGCCTTATCTTATATTAGTCCATTGCTTCCGAGCGAAACTGTATAAGTATCTGTAGCGGATGCACTGGAAATTTTATGACTACATGCAAGAAGGAGAGTTGATCCACATGAAATTATGCGAACGATTTGATGTTGAAGTGATTCACGCAAATTATAATGGCAATAAAATAATGTTATTTTGCCAAAATGATAAAGGCACAACCTATTTTAAGGACATCGACTTGGAAAGCAATTCATTATAATTATTCTGGAATGTATAATTATACTGCGGAGAACAATTTACTTTATTTATCTTTAATATGATTATATGTAGGTAGTAGGTATATAGCTAGAGCTAGTTGTTAGATTTATTATTAGATTTATGTTTTGCGTATGAATCGTAAGCTTATTATATCTTCTCGCACTGTTTACATCCTTTCTTCTGATCATCTTCATGATACTCCCTGGTAGAACTTTCTAAGACAATGCATTTATACTACATAGTTATACTATGCATCTAGTATGTGTGTATGACTTTTTCTAGTGTATTCAATTATTACAAGCTAAAGCTAAATGTACTGAAATACAAAGCATGTTCGTTTGTGTATTGTGTTTGTGTATAGATTATAGATTTACATTGTATTGCTTTGTTAAGATGTATGTTACTTTACTTAATTACTCCTCCTTCCTTATGAAGATACTTTTGTTCTGCTGCTAACATAGCTAACAGACAATGGAATATCCTCTTGACTGATCTTGACTTGTAACTCAAGCTACGTCTCCCTCATCTGACCTTAAATTAATTTTGCGGAATTAATAATAGAATCCAATCTATCCAAATTGGAGTCATGAGAATTTATATCAGCCAATCCAACAGGGTTATCCCTATCCGAATTCACAGTCTCCTGCACATTTTTAATTCGCGAGGTTTGAGGTTGACATTTTGCGAAAGCTAAGTCAGACCAAGACAGAGCTACGAATTTGTAGCCAAAAGTAAAGCTAAAGCTGTGACAGTTATCTATAGAAATAGCACGTACCATATACTCCCCGTAGTAAATTATTACTTACTTTGCTTTTAGTATAAGATAAGTCTGATATCATTTAATATGTGATGTGAAACGATGCAATGTCATACGGGTTTCCTTGATCTATGGGCTGTGGGTTTCTTTCTGTGCTATATTATCTGTACGCAGTTAATTTTGTAGCAGTTGCAGTCACTTCACAACTCTAAAACAATTACAAACTCTGCAAACTTCTGCACTTGCCTAGATAGATGACTCCAATGAATTTAAGGAACAAAAATGCATTACGAGGATGTATTTGTGTAAATGTGTAGCACGTAATATATTATTCTAGAAAGTACGACTCACTAGTCTCTAACCTGTTATTTACTGTAGAGATGTTTAAGGTTTCGTGTTTCTGTTCTGTCATGTCACCCTGGCTTGTTCTTCTTGTGGTAGAGAGTAAAGGATCCACGGCGACGATGGGACATACTACGCCAGACCAGGACAGGCCACCCCTTCGTCGCCGTGAATCGGGATTTGAATAGAAATTCTTCATTACTTTTTAATGTCCTATCATCACAATATCTGTTCTGTATAAAAGAGTTGGAGCCTCTGAAATATTAAGCTATCCACACTTAATGATAGTAAAAATATTTTTTGCAATGGGCAAACTCATAAAACTGGTAACTACACTAAACATTATTGGCGACACCAAGAAAACTATATAAAGCAAGATCATTCTTTCTAGAAGTTCACTTTTCCTAGGCATCGGGAATTGAGTGATCATCCAAATCCACTGCTCTCAACATTTCCATCGCCTAAACATTCACTCCAGCACTTCGAATTCTCATTTATCTCAGGATATTTACAACAAGTAGTAGACGACAGCCACAAACTACGCAGCAAACTTTCTCTGGATCAACGTTACAATTACAAGTGTGCATTACATACACAAGTAGTTTCCAACTACCTGAAGTTAAATTTCTCTCAGAAAAGTTTGTGTCTGTGTTAAAGTTTTATTAAACGTCTGCAATGGTAAGTGAAATATTTAAAAATCCACATGTTGAAAATGTAGACCAAAATTAATTTTTCTCTCGTTTTTTTGGTTAACCATTTACAGGAGGACAAGATAAAGCGTGAATCCAAAACCTGTAAGTTTACTATTGTAATTTCTAAAGGAAGTGGGGAAAATATGTAAACATTTATAAAACATTTTTAATTATTTTCAGTTTTGGAAAAACTTTTCAAGAAATACGACAAAAAAACTGCTGGAGCAATCACAATGGATGACATGATCAATATCGTGGTAACAACAGTCGAGGATTTCAAGGAAGATGCCGAAATGGAAGAACTGAGGGAACTGATGCTGAAACATGCTAAAGGTTTGTGAGCATCTAATAAGTTACACTACTATAGAGTTGTAACTGTAAGATATACTTACACCACACCAAATGTAAACATTTTATACCTTGTCGTTTCCAGATACCAAATACACAGAGCACAACAGCAAAACCAACCAATTTGAAATGAAATATCGTAAGTATGTTTGCTTATAATAAATGATAGATAAAATCTGAAAAAAATGTTTTCGACATTAATTCATTTTGATTGCAGAAAAAGATACCCTCGACTTTCCATCCGCGCTGGCAATTGTTGTCCACTTCTTGAAAAAGCGTGAGAAGAGTTCCAACGCATTCGCTGGGAAATCCATGGTCCGACATCATGATATGCCAGATTCTCACAGACATCTCTTAGCGGATCAAGCGATTAGTCAGAAAAGGAGACTCTACTAGACTAAAACTTAGCTCCATAAAGATTCAACATATTATTTTGTTCATCGGCTCGTACATCACAATAATAATACTTAAGCATAATAATAACTAATTGGGTTATATACGCTCTCGCCGTCTTCTTTCAGCCTTTAGATACATTATTGGTTATTTTAAACATACAAAATCGAATAATGGCCCCGTTGATAAACATTCGAATTGTTTACGACGTATAACTGCCAGAAGATTATGATGAAGCGAACACTATTAGTTATTATGCAAATAGTTAACTAATACTTATCGATTCACAATTGTATAAATATATTTAGTTTCGCCTTCTACTACAGTATAGGTTTCTGTTGTTTGTATATAAATATAAAAGCTTTCTAATTGTAGATTATTGTACTGTAAGTTGAGAACACAAGAGATCGAAACAATTCATCTGCTTCAATTCAGTTCTTTTATATTGCCCCTTATCGCTAACATTTAATTACCAACATATCAAACATTCTGTGTAAAATATGCATATTCTACATATATGTAAGTACTACAATTTATGTAACAGCTATTTCATGGTAATAAACTCAGCCTGCCAGCAAATTCTGCTATCAATTCTATCCTACGGGGAATATTATCCTACTTATATTTCGCACAATCATCGTCCATACAGAAACAATGCAGACTGGAGTCACTCAGTCACTGGAATTATTATAAATTAATATAAATTATTTTATATATCTACAGAACCGTTAGTATTATGATAAAAATGCAGTAATTCATAAAGAATTAACAATTTTTAGAATTCTCATTTCAGTTATAGTTATATTTACTTATATATTATACCTACTTAATTAACTGGGAATACTTCTTACCGAATGACGTAAAGAATATGTTGCCCATAATATGAGAATTGCATTGAATAATATGTTACATTTTTGGATTTATTTCCTTGATGATAGACGACAAAAATATTGAATTTGAGGGAAAGATAGATATTATAATGACTGTAATGCTAGAACACAATTTACTTGTGAATTTCTACATTTGAGAAGCACATGAGTTGTTTACATATTATTTTTAGTTATTGGATAACCTGGATGGCTAAAAGCAATCTAGGAGTCTGCTGACCACGAATTTCAAGGTTCACAATTTCACAAATCAGTGAAAACTATGCCGTCCAAGAAAAATTTATCATTCATCGATTACTTTGCCTTTGAATACCTTTGCGCAACATCAGACCAGTTGGCGATATTAAAAATATTCTTCACATAGTCGGGTCGCACATTTTTATATCTGTAAGAGAAACATAAAATATCACCATCGTGTTTAATACACTTAGATACACTTTCCAGAGAATTATTTACATAACAAACATATTGTAATAATTCCTTACTGAAGATAATACGCGTGCTCCCATACATCGATTCCAAATAGAGGAACAAGTCCGGTTGTAGCTTCCAGAGGATCTTGATTAGCACAGGTTGCGATTTCAAGGCGTTTAGACGTCTTATTATATCCCAGCCATCCCCATCCACTTCCTTGAACGCCAACCGTGGAACCACTAAGACGAGTTTTTAGGTTTTCAAAGGAGCCAAAATCCCTTTTTATTGCTTCCATGAGTTCTCCTGTTGAATTGAAGAAAATGTTACACTTGGAAATTGTATAAAATAGCAAACTACAAAGATATTTATTTGTCAAATTGCCTGTTGGTTCTCCTCCCCCTTTGGGACTCAGGTTTTGCCAAAATATAGAATGGTTAAGATGTCCTCCGCCATTGAACTTGAGCGCAGCACCGAGTGATATGATGGAACTGACATCACTTTTAGCTTGAGCTTCGGCTAATTTTTCTTCTGCCACATTTAAATTAGCCACATAGGTAGCATGATGCTTTGAATGATGGATTTTCATTATTTCCGCAGAAATAGTTGGCTCTAGTGCATTGTAATCATACGGTAAATCTGGAAGGGTGTGCTTTGCCCGAGACAGTAACTGGATCTGTGCTGCCGGTAGAGCAGAATTTACCCTATAAATTGAATATAAATAATTATTATCAGACAGCTATGGTCTTTTTCTGCATTAAAATTCTACTATCAACATCAACTATTATTGGTGCCATCTCCTTCGTATATTGTAGTGTATATTGTGCCACTCTGGATTGGTTAATAAATGAAATAATAGTAGAATTTTAATGAAGAAAAGACCCATTACAAAACGTACATCCTAATGTTGAATGTATGTGATGGGGACACATACCCCTGCTGTTACCATCAACCATCTGATCTGATGTCTTTGGTTTCGTTTTCGGGATGCAAAACACAATATCAATATACATTTATAAATAAATACACTTAGCAAAAAGCAAAGCAACATACCTTAGGAGTACTTTGTTGAATTGGCGAATCATTTTGATGTCCAAAGGTCAAGTGAAATATACCAATTCTTGCTTTTGGGTTTGTGTTTGGTGTTTACGACGAAATCTGCGAAGTCAAAATTAGAAAAATGGAATAAGTATACATATATATATATATATTATTATGATGACTGTACTGTAGTATACTTTGTATGCTAATTAATTGTCTGTCTTACGATGAATACGAAAATACGATAGTTACAAGTTTCGAAATGCATTAAAATTATGAAAAACAAACCTTGTAAAAGTTATGATAGTACAGCAGCCTTCTTAGCGAATATAAACTATAATTTAAGATTCGCGGGTGTAAGAAGTCAGCCGGCCGGCGAAGAGATACCCGAATGAAATTCTTATGCAACATTCAGGGAAAGTTAGCGAAAGCCGCCAGGTTAAAAGAAAACACTTTCACCACATAGTTTCATGAAGTATCTTGAATGTGGCTATGTGACCTGTGACCTGTGTGCAACCACGGGGTCACAGTGGGAAGTGTAGTGTCTAGTGTATTTATGTACACTTGATGCAGTTATTCGTACATGAATGTTACAAACGTCTTCAAAAGTGACATTTTGTCCCTGCTTAAACCCAATTCCTAAATAACTTGATGCAAAGTGTTTCGCACTCCGTCTCCGTGCGATTATACTTTTACACCACATACTTGTTTAATTTAATTAAGTTAATTTCACTTATATCAAGTTGCAAGAGTAATAAATATGTTACATACAAGAAAAATATATAAGATATGAATATAATTTTAATATTCAAAATAATTAATTTAATATGAACTGTTAATATTGTAATATGGTAAAAGGAGTATTGTATTGAAATTGGAACACTTTACATGCACAATTCGAAGTGCACTATAAAATCAAAAACGCTAATGCGGACTGGACTGAATTATAAATAAGTTGACATTTTTTTCAATTAGTTTTCATGGATAGCTTAGTACGCCAGTAAACTAAGGGGCTGCTCTGCTGTCTTCTGTCTGAGGGCCTTTGAAAATGTGTATTGGTCATCAATCAGAATCCGGTTTCTTGTAATGTCTGTATTCATCTTTCAACTCCCACATATTCTTATGGGGATTTTTGACACAGTAGTTGCAATATTCCTTCAGAACTTCTTTCAAATACCCCTAAAATGTTTTTATTCGAAAATTATTTGTAGAAGCAATACCCCAATTTAATATAACAATACTATTATGTATTAATGTCTTGTCATTTTAAGAAATGCATATGGGATTAAGCATAAACTTACCACCGGCTGATTTGTAATTCTGACAAGATCCTTGACATTGTAGTATTGATGCTTTTCAAATGCTGAGAACAACATTTCCAAAACTTTATCTTTATCGTCCCTCGCCTTTTTACCTTCCGCCTTCTTACGCTCTTGATATTCTATCTATATTAAGGAAAGATACAAAAATTTATACTCACAGATTGACTTTACCTGGTTTGATTCATTGGTTGATTATGGTTAAAATACATTACAAGATAAATAACTGAAAAACTCACATTATTCTTATGATCGGAAACAGGTTTATAGCTGTTAACAACCCGGTCAAGCTGCTGAACCTGCCTTGTCGGTTGCGACGCTTTTATCATTTCTTCTTTCTTCAGTGCCATATACTGCACGCCGGGTAGTGGACGGCATTCCAGCCTTTGATGAACTTTTCCTAAAATTCTAATCTTATCCGGCTCTTGCACATCCTCAAGTGTATCTGTGTGCATACATATTTTAACGTGGTTACTAATCCCTTTTGTAATTCTTCATTCTTCTTACAAATAAATTAAAACTGCTTCTGCTTACCGTTATAGTCAATATCAAAGGCAGCTAGCGTTTGATTCATAATCGAAGAAGTTAGTAATTCATGATCTCTAGGAATATCTTTCTCCCCTGGTTCTTTAAGGCACATAGTAGCATCGCTAAGTGACAAAGACACCTTCGGTCTTCCACCCATCTTAGGATCTTTTTCAATCTTTAACTTTCCAGCTTCAACGTTTCCTGGGATTTTCTCCCATCTTGCCGCCAGGTACTTAGGGACCTAAATTAGAAACAATCCACAATGTATTTATATTTAAGGTTTAAGCTATGTAGTAGCACTTGTATAATAAATATTCTAAGCCGGCCAAATCGTATAATAAATCTTACGTACATCCAATCCACCCTCTGCTGCTTATATACCTATATATGCTTATAAGTATAATTTTGCAGATGTACAATGCATATAAAACCTACTGTCTATTATTTTTGCTTACCTTAACAAGCCAAATTCCGCGACTTGCGTGTGTTAAATCCACTTTGGAGGAACTGTGCCCCTCTTTGGCTGGAACAGAATTATTCGTCGAATTTTGACTCATTTTTAATACGTGGTAGTTAATTGCTCCTGTTTCTGCTAACTTCAGCACATCAATCTCTGAACGGAAAAAACATAAATTAAATGTTAGCTCTATTTACCACATATTTTTGATTTTTTACTTTCCATTTGATTTGTAATATTTTTATGTCAAATGATTAACAATAGCAAATATCCAATTCGTTAAAAATTACTTACCTTTTAGCAAATACAGTTCGTTTCGTCTCTTCGATAGTCCAGGATCCGGGTGTCCACTCCACAGTCCACACTACTCCACACACCCACGGTCCACGTACAAATATCTGTACGAAACGAACAACTGTGGAACAACGAATGAATCAAATCAGCAAACTAAATAAGAAATACAGCAATCAAAACCTAATTGATTAATTCTTCCAACTGTTATGATTCCTGTAAGAAAGATAAATCCCCTTGCACCTTGCCTTGTGCAAATATTGGAAATTGGATGGTTTAACAAGTTGGTTATTGGTTAGTACTTTGCTTACCTTTTCTTCTTTACAAAATTAATCAATTTTTTGTATTATGTATGTAATTACTTAATTAACTGCCAAGTAAATTGAGTAAATAACTAAATAAAAGCAGATGCGGAAGAGAAATGACAAGTCAGTGTCAGTCAGTTTATTGTACGTTCTTACAGTGGAGTGACGAGATCTACTTTCTTATTCTCATTACAAATAAATCCGCTTTGGATGCGCCGTATTGTTGTACGCATTCCAATTATGCATGGCTGAATTTACTTTAAATACGACTATGTGAATGCGGATCTTTGTTGATCTTTGGAGTTGTATTTTTATTGCATTATAACTAAATCCCATTCCTAGTCCAAATGTCATATTACATAATTTCCACTTTCCCATTGACAATAAACCTATTGCATATTGTCCCCCATTGGGACTTAGAAAAAATTTCAACATTTTGGATCCCCTTATAACCTGGTACCAAATGCATACCAATCGTAAGCACTAGTAAAGGGCTTTCAAATAATACTAATTTCGATTTTCTACGGTGTCCCGTTTATGAGTATATTTATAATCATGCAATGAAATGAAACTATATATCATTCAAGTAAACTATATATATTATGTCAGTCTGGCTCTGGCTACACAAAATTTACCTTTGACAGCAAACATTTGGCATGCAGATGCACACAGGCAGGATGCACTCGATAAAGCCAAAAATAAATGCGGATATTTCGTATTCATGACGAATTATCGTGTTTTATGCAATATATTTATGTATTTTAGTATGTTAATGGGGTGCGGGTGGGGTTTCATACTATGCAGATGTAGACATACGGCATCAATGCGAAGTAAATTCAAAAAAGGATATCATATCGTAATGGATATATACTCTTAAAATCAACCATTGTAGTATTTATTTGTCCAGTTTTTAATATCTCTGCATGACAGCTGCTGAATCATTCACCCATTATTGAGCTGGGTCTGAGGTCCAAGTCCTGCGATCTGGTCACCATTAACTGCATTGACTGGACCAACATTTACATTGCCGAGTAGCCCACCACCACCGGTTCCGTATCCATTAGGATTGATATTGGAGTTATATCCTTGTCCTCCGGGGTTAATTCCAGCTGGGCCTAATCCTCCATTGACTTGATTTTGTGGTCCCGTTGCGAGAATTTGATTACCATTGGCTGCGTTGATTGGACCGACATTCACATTTCCGATGAGACCGCTTCCTCCACCACCACCAAGTGCTCCAGTAACTCCTCCCACCAATCCTCCACCACCACCAAGTGCTCCAGTAACTCCTCCCACCAATCCTCCTACCAATCCTCCAGCACCAGGCCCACTTGTTCCATATCCATTGGGATTATATCCAGGTGCTGGGCCAATACCCCCACCATTTATTTGAGTCTGGGGTCCAAGTCCTAAAATTTGGTTTCCAGTGACGGCGGTGATTGGAGCGACATTCACACCCCCTACAAGTCCGCCTCCTGGATGGTGCCCTCCACCATATCCGTTCGGATTGCCGCCATATCCGTTCGGATTGCTGCCATATCCGTTCGGATTTCCGCCATATCCACCTCC
>JAQFYC010001927.1:0-29418 GCA_034694165.1 Tomocerus mixtus | reverse complement strand
ATGTGTCTTTGAGTTATTGGTATGTTGTGTCATATAATGTTCTAATTATTGGACACTATGTCTGAAATATTTCAATTTTTTATCCAAGGCGGGGCCCCTCTGGGCCCTTCGGGCCCAGGGGCATTGCCCCTGCTGCCCCCCCGGTAGTTCCGCCACTGAGTCCACTCCTACTCTACTACACTCCCAAATTCTAAATTAAATTAACTCTACTCTAGTGCACGTTATGAACAAAATTGATTGATACGTGATTTTATTTGTCGATTTCTAGGGAACTCCAACATTTATTATAGGCCATCACATTCTGTTTGGAAAAGTCCAAAAACTCGAGAAGCCGTATGGAGTTCTGGAGAAAAAGCGTGACACTTGTGAAAATAAAACGGAATACATTATGAAAGCGATAATTAATAGAAAAATAGTTTTCCGTGATCGACCAAAACCAATAGTAGCACTGGCTAATGTAAGCACTAATAATGTACCTCAGATCTCGCCAAGGAAATCAGAAAAATCAGAATAAAAGCGTTGAATCTATAATATCTACGTAAGTTTACGCTGATTTTCTTATTTTATACAAAATACAACTATTACATACATCTTTCCTTATTATCTTCTGCCGTCTGTCTACTGTAAGATTTCATGATAATTTAATACTAAATGCTCCAATATACCCTTTTAAGCTATTGCCGTAACGGAAACTAGCACTTTAGTCACATTATGTAGCTCAAACACGTTTGCAATGGTTTATTATGATAAATTCACTTCTCCATATTTTTTATTCATGATTTAATTTTAAAATGAAAGGTCAGATGTCAGCATAAAGGTTGTAATTATTTTTTATCTAATTTATTACTTTATTTACTTATAGTTAACGCATGGATTCATAGTAATTATATTATATAACACTGTTTGTTTTGTATTATATTAGTAGTATAGTAGTACTTACGTATGAGACAACATAGTTATCAACATTTTTCATTATGTAACGTAACATTTATTTTCCTTATCACAGGTCTAACAGTTTCTACTTCTTAATGTCGTTCACAAGTAAACGAAACTACAGATTTTTCGACCTTGATTTGATCTAATTGAAAAATGCTGATCTTGAATATTCATTTTATTATTTTCATTGTAGTTGTATCGTAAATGGTAAACGCCGTTTGATATTTTTCAATTTTCAACCACCATTTTTAATGACAAGTTCAACAACAAGGAGTTTTGTTTGATTTGATTTGATGACTCGCGTTATATTTCACGTCACAATTCAGTTCACAAACGGTCTTTTTCACAATAATACAATTTATTGTTTGTTTATTGTTTTTAGTTCTACCGGTTAACGTTTAAAGTCTAGCCTTTCTATACTTTTAAAGGCTTTTAAATGTTAAATCGTTAAATGCACGCGTCTCGTTCCTTGTAATGTTATGTTAATCGTTTTATGTAACTTTTTAATTTTAGGTATGTGGTAGGTATATTTACTTTTGCGATTTACTTATAATATTATAGACTCGATTCGATCGAACTTGGTTATTTATTTTATTTAAAGTTAGGCTAGGCAGTAGGTAGATAAGGTAGTTCCATTATTATTATTGACATAATTTTATGTCCTTTTTTATCTTCAATATAATATTTATTGAAAATCTAATTTCTAAATCATTTTTCATTCTATTAAAAGCAGAATTCTGAAAAACGGATTTTGTCTCGTGGCATAGTCGTAGTAAGAGTAAGTGTACACTTTCAACAGTGGTATAATTGTAATTAACGATTTCTTTCGATTACATAATATAAATACTACGAATAGGTATTCCATTACCATATTAAAATTAGCGTTAACGTAACCATTTATCGTCCTCTTTACCAATTTATAATATTAATTATATTATAATATATAGATAATGGTAAATATTTAATAACAAGTCGAAAAAACTAAATTACAGGTTTCAGTACGAATGATTAGGTTTAATTATAATTAATTATAATAATTATATTCATACATTTTTTAATACAATACAAACAAACCATGCTTGACTTAATGTGATCTGATTTCCTACAATTTTGCACAAATAAACACGAGAAACGAAAGGAACTAGAAATTAGTATAATTATAACACAAATTACAAATAAAAATTTCAAATACAGATTAAAAATGCTAAATTCTAAGATTAAGATAACAAACAGGTGTGTTTATTTATAATATAATAAATGCGAACTAATTAAGCACGATAATTTTAAATGAAACTACAATTTCCACAGGATTTCAGAATGGATAATGTCCGACCTGAAAATGACCTCTGATCTGAATGTTTCTTTTCTTATAATATTTTGACGGATCAAACTATTGCATCGTTTCAATTTCATTTCCGTTGTTTATAATTTAAACTTAAAATTAAGATTAAGCGCAACAAAACAACGCACACAATACAAATACAATCACATTGTTGTGAAAATGGAGGAAGGGCATGACAGTTCGAGTTAAATGCGGTTTATTATTTAAGGGATTTGATAAAACGGAATTAGTAAATAACACTTACATTACATGCGACTTTTGTTTAATTTATTTGTTACCAAACATGCACACGTGTATGTATTTAAAATATATTCGCTAAATTGCTTGCGTCTCATGTATACATGAGGGTGAGTTTGATTTCATGTGGGGGGGGGGGGTATGGATATACCCACTGCACGCTTAGTTTGCAAGTTTCGAATTAATTTAATTTGAAAATGAATTTTTTCTTTTAAAAAATGCCTGACTTGGATTGAATTACTGAATTACGATTAATTATTGTTTCAATTTTTACAGGAACAGTTTGGCTAGCCAGAAAATGTTAAAAGGACGAATAGGAAGGAAACGGAAGGAAATACGCATTTTGTAATCAACTCATTTGCATTGTAACTTCATAGTTTACACGGAATCCATTACTGATGTGATATTATACGGAACTAGAAAGACTTCATTGATTTAATAGTATTCCCTTTTAGAAAATCAATGAAAATTTTATAATTTTTGAACCATTGCGTACAAGAAAAGCTAACTATTGGAGAATTCTTGGCAGTTCAACAAAGTAATTCCGTATTTCCGTGTTAAGAGTCACGCATTCCTAAAAAGCAACGGAAATTTTTCGAGTTGACCAACTATCATATTCCAAATGAATTTTTGTTGCGTATTATTGGTACGGTTGCCAAATTCTATTCCATTACATACATTTGTAGTTAAAGCAGTTTTAGTATTAAAACGGAATTAACTAAGACACAACGTAATAAACTGGAAGTTGGCAACCGTAACATTTTCCTTTATAAATATACCAAATATGTTATTTAGGAATACGTGAACCTTAATACGAGATTTATCATGATCCTTATAATTATAACACATTTCTTTCCTTACGAAGATACGACACGACTTCAATTATTTAGTAGTTTTCATTTCACCTATTCACACACATTAAATATAAGTATTAGATAAAACCAAATAGATTTACAATTTGTATTGTACACATTTATTATTAATTATTTAACTAATATCCCTGTACTGTGTTTATTTAACTTACAATCAGCGTTTATTATAGTAATATAGTTTTAATTCTCACTCATTCTAGAATCTAGTTTCTAAAACGATTACAATTACAGAGATAGTATGTGATAGTTATAGATAATTTGAGAAATCCAATAAATTTCCTTTTTAAATTAACTTAATTTAACCAAATGTGATTTTAGGTACTCACATTTATTTAAATTACACTTCCACTTTGATTAAAATTATATTGAGCACATCTTGTCTTGTATTATAATAATTGAAATGAATGCTACAATAAATGCACGCACAAAAGTACTATGTATTCACAAAACGAATATATTTGAAAATGAAATTCTAAATTAGATAAATGATCTTTGCAAGAAGGACGACGACATACATTTAATTAGCTAACTTCTTTCCCTGGCTTGGCAGGACATTACATGAATAATTATTGATTATTTATTGCATTTCTCTCATTTCTCGCAATAGTAATAATAAGTAATAGCAAATCAGGTGTAGGTATTCTCTACTTAAATATTATTTTATAATACGTTATACTTAATATTTATTTACCTGTACTTTACAACAATAATATTATTGTTATCTTATTAAAGAATCTACCTGATATTTACACCTTAATTCATAATTATCTTATTTATTAGTGTGTCGTGTCACATTCCAAACGAATGAAAGTTATTTTTTTCTCACTCAGTAAGTAATAATATTTCTTTGTCTATTATCTACACACACTACTACATTACATACACTACATAACTCCGCCACGATTCTTAAATACATATGCAGTTAGTGTACAAATCCTAAATCCTACTTTTTATTAACAGTTTGACAATGAACCCGACTCAGGATCAGCCCGACATTACAAAAATATTCGGGGAGACGAACGTGAATTGAATACTAAAGTTAACTATTAATGTTAATATCTCGCAATCAGCAAGCAAAAGTATTAAAATTACATTGTCCCTTACATATCAAAAGCGGCAAAGACAATACATGATATTTTATGATACAATTCTATCAAATCCAAAATACTTTTGGATGAAACACGTATAGCCACTGCGTCTTCACCGAATTCGCATTTATATAAAATCCTAAATTGATTTTATTGTATTTTTATATTAAATTGTGTCTCGTGTCTTTGCTGATTTTGATATAGAAGCGACAATAGTTACTAATCCTACCTCTAACTCATTCGCTGGAAACATTACATTTACAATACCTTATTAAACAAACAGATGAGATACTTAATTAAGTAATGTAATAAGATATACGCTTAAGGCTGCAAACGTTAAAATTAAATTCACAAATTGTAAGTTTTTTTATACAATAATATATATTTAAAGTTGTATTGTTTAATGTGTAATTAACATAAGTAATTCAATAAGTAATAGTGAAGATAGACAGCAAGTGAGCAAACTGTATGAATGCAATTAGGTAAATTAACATAATTATATACAGATTTTATTTCACACCATACCACGAGCAGACCAGACCACCCTCTGGGGTACCTTTCCCTAACCTACGACCTACCCTATAATATACCTATAACTATCCGTGTTACCTGGCCTTACCTCTAACCTTGTATAAATAATGACTGCTATTTTAATTAGGTATTTATCTAAATAATTGCTGTACTTTACTTCATTTCATACATTTCATTTCCTATTATTATAACGACAAGTATACAAGTTCAAGTAATAGAATGCAATGAATGCAGTATAAGCTAATAGTTTCATTTCTTCAACAATATACTTTAGAGATATTTAATGAGACATCTAAAGATGATTAAACAAAATTAATTGTTCAATAAATTGATACTAATTAATACAGGAGCATACCACACAACATTACCTATCATTCGTGTCAGTTTTCCTCTAGATACACCTGGTCTTTAGTCTTTAGTACACAAAAATATAGTTTTACTCGTCGATAGTCTACATTTAGCTTTATTTTCATTAAGCTAAAGTTTCTAACAACAATTAGCATACCTACTTGTCAAACTAGAGTAGATAAAGATAGTAGATCATAACGTTTATGTTGTTGTGTGTGTCCTTATTTATTTATGCAGTATTTTATTATCCAAAATTGATTATTATTATTTAATTTTATCAATTAAGGTCTTTCATGACGCTTGCTCATTCATGTTTATTATGTGATGACTAATATGCAAGATTATGGAGAAATATATTTGAATGTGAAGTGAAACTGATTACAGATCAATGTGAAAATGATCGGTAAGATTATATATAATTCAAAATTCTAATTTACTAATTTCTGAATAAAATATTTAGTAAAAAGAGAATATAACTTACGAGCCGTAATGTCAGAACGTGAAAGACTTTAACTGTCTTGTCTAGGTACTTTTTAATGTATAATATAAATATGCTTCATAATTTAATTTATAGTATTTGGCTTGGCTCCAAAGAAAATCTTTAGTTTTAATGCATTTATAAAAAGATACACATGACATCATGAATGACCCGCACCAGAACCAGACAAATCGTCATAAATCAGTTCTTCCTGCTCAAACTATTTAGTAACCGTTAACAGTGCTTTACTTAATTGTTACACAAATCTGGCAAGGCTAAGATAAACCTCTCATATTCTAAATCTGGATTAATTTTGTAAAATCTTAAAAAGATGGGGAGGGGAATTAAGAGATCAATATCAAAAAAAAATCAAAGCAAATATTTAATTCCGTAAATGGAAATTTCTACAATGCAATAATTATAAAGAATTTGTAATAATAAAAGTGAACAAGAACGAATAATAAAAAAGGTAAAAGATCAATTTTCTTGAATATTTTATCTACTTGACATTCAAGTTCATTTTCCATGCATTCCTTCGTAATCGTACAGGACAGGAAGTAGCAAGTTTTAACTACGATATCTTTTTGTTCATTTCTTTAGACTATTAGACTAATTGACTTTTAACATGACATGACACTGACACACACCAGTCCTTCATTTTCGTCTTAATAAAATTAATAAGAGGTCATTTATAGTTTGTAAATGCTGTAGCTGTATGTAAGGACAAGGTCAGTGGTCAAGCTCAGTGTTTAAGACCTGGAAACAAAAGGCACGTATGGTTCTGTTACTTTTCTATCGTCTATTCTTACTCTTACTTATACTGTCGTGCCTTGTCCGTCGACTAATTTTACAATTTTTATAGTAAAATAAATGACTTTGCTACAATTGCCAAATATCTAAACTGCTAAATCGCTAAACGCTACGTAATACCTTTTAGATTCGTTATCTTCTATGACTGTTGAATTGGAAGCCAAATATAAATACTAATTTTCCCCAAACCAACCCCCAGTAATTGTATCAGCACACAAAAACTCATCTCGTCCTGAATTGAATACAATTGCTTGATTTTAATTTAATTTTTACTTACTACAATTCTCTTTCTAACACAAAATTAAGCTTAAAAGAAAGAAAATCGTATATTATGCCTAGGACCTAATTTCTTAAATCAAAATTATAGAATTTCTGTTTTTGCTTGTCTTCGGTATACATTATAGGTAAGTTGTAAGTTTTAAGGTTTTTGTGTTGTGTTGTCTTGATTTAGAAAACAGAAGGCGAATGCAGGACTGTAGGATTCAGTAATGACGTGACGTACGTGACGACAATAAGATTTGTGGATCTGATCTTGTATTTCTTTTAAATTATTTCCTCATTTCTCACACACCAGGGCACACAATACACAACTTTCCTATTCTCTTCAAAAATTCAAAATTCAAACTATCGGCAGTAAGTTGATCTGATCCTTCAGACAGAAAACTTTCCTTCAAAAATCATTCCTGAAGCAAGCGAAAGTACATTATGAAGATATTTCTTGAGTCTACGACGATCTAGTTCCGTTTTCTTCCTTATAACAACAAATGTTAGTTAATTAATTAAGTTTACTATCTTAATTTCACAGCAACGTCCTCTTCGATTGTCTACATATACTATTAGTAACTGTCTCACCAAAAAGTAATAAGTAATACACATCAATGTCGAACTAAACTATATAACTAAAATTATCATCTAAACTTAACATTATTAAAGTACAATACACAATACAAATTGAAAGAAAACAAAACGCACAATAAAGACTAACAATCATGTTGAAATATAACAAGAATTACATATTTAAACAAGTTCAAAAGCATTTTATAAGTAGACAATGTTCTGTAATAGCAATAAATGCAATTATTTTTAACTAACGCAAACGTAAAGAGTATTATTACGATATTTTTTCACACTCGTTCGGTCGGCAGACAGACTCCCATGCAAAAACATACTTATTAACATTTTCAGTTCACACTTTACTTACAGTATACAGAAACACAATGATATTTCATATACATTAATCTATTCTATAATCTATAGAAAATATTTTAAAACTTCTTTCAGTTGGATTTTATACTATACTACCATTTAAGAATAGTTTAATAGTAATCAAATCTTAATGCTATTACCTTCCCTGTTGCATTATATTATTTTATTACTGCTATTTCTGTATTACAATTTAAATTTCTTAATAAACTGTACGTATCTAATTAAATTAAATAATCTTAAGACTAAAGACCAACTTTATTGGATTATTAGATTACATAGCATTACTAACTGGACTTGATTTGATGTTGATACATTATATTCATACTTATAAGTCATTTTCCACAATCATTCGTTATAAATGCGATTATGTAGTTATTTGAATTGATATTGATCGAAACAGAAAACTTTGACAAAATCTGCGATGATCCTTCTGTAATGTAATTGTAATGCTTAATTAATAATTAAATATAACAAGTTTATAATGTAGTGCAGCATTAGTAATTATTAAATAACGAGCGTCATGCATTTTCTACTGTATATTTCTACGATTAGATTAAATATAAGAAAAAAATACTAGACTAACTATTCTTCCAGGCTAAAATATGGGTTGGTGTTGGTTATGAAATCTTATTACCTTATTATTAAATCTGGAAAAGTAAAGTAAAGGTCGCCTTCGTGAAATTGTAAACAGAAAGTGCTACTATTAACTATGATCTAGTTTTTGAGCTGAGTTAGTTCCCCCGTGGGATTTACAGGCCACTCTCTCTCTCTCTCTAGTGTAGTGTAGACGATAGGATCTAAAATTCAGAGAAAAATACCCCTAACATAGAACTTTTTCTTGAATTTTTATGACAAGATCAGTTCAGATTATAAATTGAAGAAAAAGCCCTTTATCAAGATATTTTTTTCTGAACCCTAAATCATATTGAATATTTTTCCCTGTAAATTCAACGAGAAAATCCCCAGCTTTGACATCGACAGCTACATTAAGTGTTCCATAAACATCCAGGGAGGAGGACTTACAGTTAGAATATCTTATAAAATGTATAGTAATATTGTAGCATGCCTTTATTAGCAGCATTGCATTGAATTCTATTTCAAACTTCATTCAAATTCAAATTCAACACTTATACCTACGCAATATTCAATAACTCACGATGAAATTACTTAAAATTGTTAATCAGGTGACGCAGATATCTAACTTTCAATCAATTGTTTCTCACCTTAATTCTGTTTTTGTTAAATTAAATCACTTCAACTTTCAACACCTTCCACTGATTCTGATTCCACTCCACTTCTATGTAAGTAATGTAAGTTTCTTTTCTTTCAATAATCGACAACACTTGATTTGATATCTTCTTGACACTTTTCACGGGGAAAAACAACAACGGGCACAACGACATCCACTCCACGCCACATGACAATTGACAACATGCTTATAATTGTTACTTATTTGTAAAATTGGAGTTTCTGTTGTAGTTTTCATTATAACACTGACAATCCTTCAAAATTCAAACAAAGTATGATGATTGGTTTGGTTTTGGTTTAGTTTGGTTGGTGTACTGTGGTATGGTCTCTCTCCTTCGAAAATAGTTGACGTCTACAGTCTTAATTCAAATGATAGTTTGTTTTTGTAGTGATTGACGACAGATAATAATTGAATAGCCTTAAATATAATTAATTCGCTACATTCGTTCCTTCTTGTTGGGTTGCTGTTGTTGATTAGGAGTCGCATGACTAAGAAGAGTATCAGCGCGTCTGTAGTACAGTAGATATGGAACACGTGGGGGTAAAGAAGTAAGCATTTGATTCTCAGGAATTTGTTTCACAGCCGTGTCGTCGAAACGAAGCCAGCCACACTGTCCCCACATACTTCCTCCGGACGGATGGAAACAGTCCGCCACATAGTGACCTTTGTGTGCCTCTTCGCCATCGTGGTAAACAACTAAAGCAGAAAATGCAAACAATTAACACCTGCCACGATGTTACGGATTTTATTTTGTCAATATAGAAATTAGAAACTCTGACGTTACCTGCAAATAATTTATACTGTCGTTGTTTAATAATGTACTTGGTTTTACTGCTCACTGACAAGAGATCTGGAAAATTAAGACACAATTTTAGCAAAATACAAACCAACATTTCATTTCTTACTGTAACTAGACCAGGGATGGAAAATATTGGACTCCTATGGTCCAGGGGTTTTAGTGACACTTGTATAAAGGCTAAACAGCAACAATTTATAAAATTCAAGGAAGTAAGCAATAAAAATATTTATGAGGAAATGGAAAAGAAATGTAGCAGATATTTCCTTGGGATGATAACATTAGTCAGCAACCCTACACAAAAATGCAATCAATGTTCCCACAACGAGCACACAAATGGCAGATAAATACAGACCATAGTCGGCTTAATTGTGTGGGGAAAGGGGTACGTACAATTTACAATAAGATCATTCGTAAATGCATCTTATCTTATCATATTGTTTTGAGTTTGAGGCAAGCCCTACAAGGCGCATCCCTGAGAATTGAACAAATCTAATTATTATATAATGGGGATTTTACAAATTAAATTACCTTTTCCAATCTCCAAGTCAATACCAAAATCTAACTTTTTGTCAACTTTTTGAATTTTGTTGCCACTTTTCTCGAACACAAATCTCTTCAAGTGGAGTATCAAAACCATTGGCAAGTCTTCCAAACTAATCTGTCGCCAGGCCTCCATCTCCACCCCGTTAGTGGAAACAATACCTGTCAGTTCCTCTTTGGCAGACAGACCTTCCAAAGCGTCGCGGACCGAGCGAATATTTTCATTCTACAAAAAATCACAAAGCAATATTTTAGAAACAAATTCAACTAACTATTCCAAAAAGTCTGTCCATTTCAGTTTAATAATTAAGACTGTATGTTTCAATTCTAAGACTCATAGACATTAGTAATCAAGAGTCAACTCTCATGGAACATTTTCTTTGCCACATCAGTAACACTTCAACATTATGTAAGATCCGTTTTGGAAATAGAACATTTCCAATGTGGAGCTTAGAAGTAACGAAGAAGCTGACACAAGATGTGGCTCAAGAACCCCATTTCTTTTGTTTATTTCTGAATCAAGTTTCAGACTTAGGTTCTATTACAATGAATGAATGAACGTGAATATGTCGTAGGCACAGGGTTTCACACTGTTCCCCCGTATTTTCTTTCGATGTGTAGAAAAACACTGTTCCCAAAAAAAATTTTACCTGAAGGCCCTGTGCCTACGACATAATATGTTTATGGATTATATGGATACCATGGCTTGAATTTGAATTGAAACCCAAAAAGCTAACCTGGATATCTAACTGAAGTGTGTAAAAGGGTTGCAAGGTGGCCGACTTGAAATTTGTGGACGTGGGATTCATACGATGAAGAGCAGAGCACATTTGACCCAGGAATGTTTCAGAGATTGGTGACTTGCTGATAGCAGTTTTACGGGTCAGACAACCTTTATTCTTGGGTCCCATCACTTGCCATTGATCCTCATCTTCTTCCTCCTCTCCTCCGTTTATATCTTCCAAGCGCCCATTTACCTGAGTCGTGTTCACTTGATTGATCGGTATTGAATTTTTCATACTCAGCCGTTCTTTACGATTCTCAGCCCATTTCATTACCTGCAAGTAACGTAATCATAAAAATCAATATATAATAAAAGCACTCTATAAATAGATTTTCATTCAATTCAATTCATGTCATCCAGGTACTTGACATAGTACATAATACCTAAACTACACTAGTACGTTGGCGTTGGCGTACGTCTATAAATAAATTAACTAACAATACGCTATACATTATTTAACAAAAAAGTTAAAAAAAGGGTTCTGATGAACAAATAAATGTAGCAGATATTTCCTTGGGATGATAACATTTAGTTAGCAACCCTACACAAAAATGCAGTCAATGTTCCCACAACGAGCACACAAATGGCAGATGAATTACAAGACCAAAGTCGGCTTATTAGTGTGGGGTAAAGTAAGATCATTAGGCATCTTTGCCATCAAACCAGAAACCAAAACTAAACCTGGCTTGGCATGCATGCAGCGCAGCATAGAAGGTTTTAGTTTAGGTTTCCGACTTGACTTAATCAAATGATAAAAAAATATAATTCGGAATAAGACACTGATTTGATTTTCACATCACGTTCCCTCGCGTACCTTTATCATTTCATCATGAAGAGCGTTGAGGAGATGTGATAAAAATTCTTCGGCATCTTCTTGACGTCCTTCTACCTTGAAAGTAGATCCCTCAAGCAAGCCAAGGACTTTGCGAATACCAGTAGGCTCTAAATTAGTACCAGTACAAAAAGCATCGTTTCGCCTTTCCCGTTTACTATTATTTCCTCTCAACATAGGCTCGAACTCACTCACAAAGTCAAATCTATTAATATAAAACAGTTTCCAATATAATTACGCATCAATACATTCATTTCCTTAATGCCTCTCATTTTGTATACCATATTTATAAATGCAATAGTATAATAATACTTACACGCTCTGGATTATAGGTGTGGCTTTACAAGGTTTCTTCGAAAGGATGTCACGGAGGGATCGAAACAAATTCACAAACGGAGGGCAAGCCAGTAAAGCCTATTAAATTAGTAGTTCAAACGAGAAAGTTTAATTAAGTTTCTCATTAAGATTTGGTTAGTAGAGTGAATTGCATAATTGTCATTATTAAAAAGATCTAGTGTTTTATTACTTTCAAGTAATAACAAAATAACAATATTCTCGAATATATATTATATTAAAAATTAAGTAAATTGAATAAATGTCCTCATAAAAAATCAAATAACTTTAAAAACTAATTCGAGTTTTCAATTTCTAAAATGTGCCAATGTTTTCCTTAGGATGAAAACCACAAGTAAGTAATCAACCTTACACATAACTGACTTTATGTTCCCACCGCGAGCACACAAATGACGGATGAACTACACGTCAGAGTCGGCTTATTGGGTGGGGTACCTTAAACTACTACTGTCATAAATAGTAATGTTTCCTAACAACGATTATTTTTCATTTTCTCGCAACTTTCACTTTCATAAAATTTGATGTTGTGAACAGAAACTAGAGCAAAGATTAACAAATAGCTCACAATTTACAGTAGTGTTGTTATTTTTTACTTCACTTAATTCAATTTATTGTCAAATTATTGGAATTATTCTAAACTCTACTTGGCCTAGAAAAAAAATTGTTAGGAAAATTGTAAAATTGTACAAACCTGGAGAGTTGCGTTGATGTAACAAAAATTACTTTGATTACATAGCCCCCTGGGAGAAAGGGCTAGAGAATGATGATCCAAATTGTAGGTTTGAAGGAACTCGCCTAAACGAAGGGCGATAGGATCATTTTCGTCTGTCAAGCTAGAACTATCGATAGGAGGAGCATCAAGGCTCATAGTTAGTTTTTCCTCCTGAATTATTGGCACATGGGAGGTGTTCATCGAAGAACTGTCATTATTATGAGGAGGGAAGGCTTTGCTATCAGATTGGGGGTACACTGTCTGATCAAAATGAGTACTAGTATTGTGGTCTGAATTTAGATTAACATTCGAAGGAGCACCAGGGTTTTGAAGTTGGGTATTTAATTGTGGCACACTTGATGTTTTAGAGGAAGCAATGCTAGCCCAAGAGCGTCCTTTCACTGGAGCAATAGAAACAGACCCATTTGGCATTTTGGCCAACGAAGGGAATTCCTGACTTGAAGATCCTTCTGCTCCAGTTGCTCCTTCCTTAGTAGAAGACTCTTCAACTTCTTTCTTCCCAGGAGGATAGGCAGCACTATTGTTTGTGGCATTCACACTGCGACTATTATTACTCATATTCACATTACTACTAGCACTCTTTGACTTGACCTCAGCCTTGACAAGTTCAGTATTAGTAATTACATCGGCACTTTCTTTATCACGAGTTTTCACATCTAATTTCTCTTTTTCAACTTCCCCATTTGCAAGGGATTGCGACGAAACTGAAACTACACTTTCCTTTTTATCTTGTTGGTGGCTTTTCGTCTCACCAACATTAACATTAATTTTACTGTTTTTAGAATTGTTTATAGAGACTTTTTCTTTTAAACGGGGCACAGCCTCAGACACAGTGGCCCCGGTCCCACTGCTGGCGGGACTAACTTCCCCATTGACAACAACAGAGGAGGAGGAGGAGTCCTCGCTAGATTGACATGATTGGTTAGGGCTAGGAGATGTTCCGGCACGATTCACTTCCTCTTTACTCAATTCTTCCTCCTCATGACTTTGACTACCCTCCGTTGTCCCTCCGGAGTAACCAGAACCAGTGTTCCCATTAGGATTCCCCCCTCGCGGTTGAAAGGTGGGAGGGTCAGAGGACACTTGGCGTTGGCTCACTTCACTTTCGGCTGAAGTTATTGGAGTTGAACTCTCCGTTGGCAAGTCGGGCTGCTGCTGCTGCTGCTCACTAATTTGCTCAGGGGGCGGAATGCTACTGCTGCGATTAGTTACAAAGTTTCGATTTGTATGTTGCTGTTGCTGTTGCGGTTGCTGATTCGAAATGTGGTAGACAGGTTGGTGCTGTTGAGCAAACGAAGGAATTTCGTGAGAGTGCCCACCAGGAGGTCCCATATTTCCAGGATGTTGCTGGTCCATCTCATTTCCTGGATTAACCATGCCATAATCTAATTATAAAACCATAATTTAAGACAAGACAGTCAAAAATAGCATGAAAAAACTCTTCAAGAGGATAACAAACCTGTCGGGGCTTGAGCATACATATGAGGACCGGTTGGTTGGTGCTGATATGGAGATCCGTATATGTTGGCAGGATGAGGACCGTTATGTGTCATTATAATAGGAGGTCCGGTCACATTTTGAGCCATTTGCTGTTGTGGACTATAATAATGCATCCCGCCGTACCTGGAATTAAAGGTATAATTCCTGTTTTAGATTAATTGAAGTATTTGTCCAAATGTAAATGGAAAATCATATGATAGTGATGATAAATATAATGAGAACTGGCATACGGTGCATAAAACGTCGGATAGGTAGGATTTTTCATAAGGCCGTCGTCATGTCGTCGCATATCACCACCTCGTCTGTTTTTTCTTGAGTAGTTGGGACCACTTTGGCCCGCAGGACCAGATGTGTTCGGAGAATGAGAAGAGAGGTGATGAGGATCGTGGTGATTTTTATGGTGACCTTGTCCACTATTTTGGAGATGGACAGCTTCTGGGCTCAGTGGTTCTTGTGGAACAAAATATAAAGTTTGTGTCCCATGAGGGGGATGACTATGACCATGAGGAGGTCCATTGTGAATCAAACCGTAGCCTGACTGCATCATTTGATGATACATCTGCAAATAATTAAATAAATGCCTATAAATTCTCAATCTTTACGCAAAAGAAGCGATTTATTCTAAAAACGGAAAGACTTACGGAGACAGGTATTTGCGGACCCTGGTTGACCATATGACCGGGACCAGGCCCTCCAGGTCCCACCTGTGGATTTCCATGAACTTGGACATGTTGATGTGGAGGATAGTAGCTGCGCATATTGTGATGCTGAGGTTGGTTCATTATATTTGACTGAACCTGAACTTCTTCCGCTCCAACAGGTTCAAGTGGAATAACTATCAAATCATAAAATGAATCAAAAATTAATTGCTATAATAACTAACATTAACTCAAGACAATCACAAGACACAAAAAAAGGCACAAAAGAGAAAATGAAAATAGTGAAATACCTTGATGATGTGGAGACAGTGTGACAACGGGGCCGTTCTCAATGGGATTTTGGGGCTCTTCACTAATTTCGATACCCACATCATCAATGTGAGAATCTACGGATGGGTCAGTATCAGCGACATCATCCGCATTATCTCCTTGCAAATCTGAGTCCTCGGAGATTGGATTCGAGTCTGCAAGAAAATTCCCATCTCCATTGGGGTTTGGTTTCAAATGAAATAGTTTCTGAGCTTGAGGGGTGCCCTGGCTGCTGAAAAGCATGTTATGCAGAATCTCTATTTCTGCTTTACACGCCCCCTCCAAGTCCAGGAACTCAAACCCGGATTTCTGCAACTAAAAACAAACCACAATTTATTAGGTAATTAAGCTGCTGCGCTGCGTAACAATATGTTACAAAATTTCACTTTGACTTTCTCACAAAAGAATTACTAGATTTGTATTGTCATTATGTGATGTTTTAATCTTGTCATTGGAAAAGAGTTTTGTCCTTCTATCCCCAATTTCAAGGTACTTGGGAAAAATTTAAGTATGGGGTAAACTATAAGTAATTTCAAAACCCTGAAACTTGTTTTACTTCGGATTTATCTCATGATTTATTTAGTACTTAACTTATCTTTTGTGACTAAGGTAGTATACCTACAGTACAGTGCTTGAAACACAATGGACGATCCTCACAACTAGTCACTTTGCAGATTAAAAGTCTGTGTAGGCCACAAATGATAGCCATATCTACAACTTCACTTTTGGAAAGAAATTTTAAATTACCTCGAAGTCCTTTTTATTACGTACATTAGAACACAAGGGGAAGTGGAAACCCAACCTGTTTTCATAATTTTGCTCGAATTTGATTGTATGTTCCAATTCTAAGACTCATAGACATTAAAAATCAAGAGTCAACTCTCATGGAACATTTTCTTTGCCACATCAGTAACACTTCAACATTATGTAAGATCCGTTCTGGAAATAGAACATTTCCAATGTGGAGCTTAGAAGTAACGAAGAAGCTGACACAAGATGTGGCTCACTTAATTCAATATTAATAATAATTTCAGGAAAAGTTAAATTTTTTATTAATAAGATATTTATTACGATAAATCTCAATATTTCGAACACCTAATAATAATTACTATTAGCAATGTATTACCGACAAGTAATAAATTCTTGGTATAACTTATCACTTTTATGATCAAAGGCTAACGGGGGAAAGATCAAGAACATTTGGTGGGTCGTGACTCATAAAAATGAATACTAAATGCTAACTTGACAATATTTTTGCTTTTCTAATTAATTATAAGCTTACTTAATCCAAATGCTAAAATTACTCGTAAATGTATTTTCTTGGGCATACTCACTCCATCAACATTAAAGAGTTACAATGACGCTGCTAGCAGCCCCTCAACCCCCAAAATGGATGTATCTTCATTTGCCTCGTTTAATAAATCTAACGCAACAATCAAATATAAAACTAAAATTGAGCCTGACAAAGCTATTGTTTGAAATTAATTGCATCATTTAAAATACTGAACATATACATATAATAAATAACTATTACCGGCAAATGCTAAATTAAATGGCCACGTTGGTTTACATTTTAGATTTATGGCCAAGAGGGCAACAATAAGATTTGAATCGAACACTAGATTCGTAAAAATTGATTCTAACAGATCTTCAAATTAATTAAGTATCTTTGAAGGTTAAAATAACTCGTAAATGTACTTTCTCATTCGTCATTCAACATTAAATATTAAAAGAATGACAATACAATGACGCTGCTGAATCCTCACCCCCATAAAAATGCCAGTAGTATCATCATCAGACATTTTAATAAATCTTAGTACTTCAAAATTGAAATTGAGGCTTACGGGGCCCTTGTTTACATTTAATTACATCTTTCAACATCTACTAACAAGTCAACATCGCTAATTTTGACAACAAAACAATTAAAAGTTTGGGCAGATAAACAGGCAACAGAACAGGCCATAGTTTATAAATGATAGAAAATAACGCTTTTATTTTTCTTACCTGACTGAGGTCAAAATCCATGATGGGGAATGGATTTTACTTTTATTTCATTTCGGAAGGATTATTTCAACTCACATCCACTTGTTAGAACATGTTTGCTAGTTTTTTTCACAAAATTTTGAGATAAATGTTCATTGATAAAATAATATTGCGGAGGATGCTGCGTTTAGGCTGTGTGTTGAAGGAGTCCCACATGGGAGAAGTACAATGCAAGAGAAGGAGAAGACATGAAAGGAAGAGAAGAGCATAAAATGTAAAAAGAGGAATAACGTTGTTGTATGTGTAGTAGGAAAGAAAAACCGACACGACATCGGAGCCGAGTGGCCTGGCCAAATATTACAAAATTCTACGTACGAGGCAAGGAAGGCCAAGCGGAGCTGTAACACAGTTCAGAAAACTCACGTAGCAATCCACGCCTCGTAAATACAAAATTTTCTCTGTAGGTTTCCTCGTGCCACATATCAAATATCACACACACTGCCACCTTCCATTCAAGACGACTCGCGCAGCTACCTAACCTTTCATATTTCTTGTGTACAATTCCCCATACTTTCCTTTGCTAAAAATACAACAGTAGCTGGCAATTCTTGTGGCGTGTCCCATTCCGCCATGAATATAAAGTTCTCAATAAAAATATTGAGCAATCGAATTGACTCGCTGCTTTTAATTCCTAATACAATACAGGGTGATAGATATTAGACATATTTATGTCTAATACACAAATACAGGGTGTCGAAAACTATGGCATCCACAACAGCTAGAGACAATGACAATGAATAAAAAACTACCCAGGATTAAGCTACCACCACTTTACCAAATAATTAACGGGAAGTCAACCTATTGCTCTTCCAAAATCCAGGAAAAGAAAAAAATAGTCAAAAATTAAGGGTTCAAGGGCTAAACGTATAATAAATATTTTTACATTTGCTGCTCCGATTCACCGATGACCGAGTAATAATTTGCATTTGCACCCAAAAATTTCCAATGCTCTAAACACACATTTATTAAAACCTAATTTTTGGAGAACATGTTTTGAGGTAAATGCATCACTTGAGAAAAATTTCAGAAAATTAAAAAACTGATTGATTTGAACTAAATCTTCAGGAAACCTCAGTTACAGTACCCTGGTGGATTTTGAAGACGAATTAGGGTCGACATAAAATTAGTTGCGCCCGAGAAAAATCAGAATCTCTCACAATGGTGCATTTTGGCCAAAGACCTGGCTGGCTGTGGCCTCTATAATTTCGCAAAACCGAAATTTCCTCCGATATAACCATGGATGCGAGTCTTCATTGTGGCCCCCAGTAAAGCAGTAGCCCAACCTTTGATAGGTTTCGGCCCATTCGGTTTGACACATGACATGACAAGTGCTTACCTTGTGAGGTAATAGGATAATGTAAAATTATTATGTAGATTTTTAAATTTTAATTTTAGTGGGGTTACATTTTTATTAGTTTACTACCATAAATTGTAGTAAAATAATTATTATCAGTTGATTTAATATAGTTTTTAATCTCAGAAATTCAAATATACTATAATATATTTTGAAATCTTCTATATATATATATATATATCATATTGGTATTACCCTCATATTTGTAGCTTAAAATTATTAATCATTTTATCCCAATTCCTATTACAGTAATTATTGATATGTTTAATATAAGATTGTCCTAATCATTTGGGCTAAGTTTTCAATTTTCCATTAATTAGCTAATTTAGCTATATATATGCATTGCTTTGTTTTACTTTTATTGTAAAGCCACTTTGTCACTTTATTGGTCCTCTTTTACTTTTTCCGAGTAAAAACACAGCAAAATGAAAGAAAGCACTTTCACTTCCTTTGTTCCCTTGCACGTTTTACTTTCTTTGTTCTCTTGCATGCAATTATTGTTGTCGGCTCGGCATCTTTCCCTTTTTTGGGATTCTAAAATTGCAATAGGTACATACTAGTGTCGGACGACCCACATATTACGTGCACAGTTAGGGGGAGGGAGAGACCAAATAATATTTTTGTTCTCTCTCCAGGGACCTACAAGGAGGAAATTCTTGTGTTACGAAGGAGGAAATTCCTACCCGTGCCGTGGGACATTTCTTTCGGAATTTCTACCCGGCCATGGCCGCCATGCCCATGCCGTGGAATATTAATTCCTACCCGAGGGGTATTCCTATCCGAATATTCCTATCCGAGGAATGTCCCTGGTCCTATCCAGAGAACTCCTATCGGTTTACCAGTATTGTTAGCTAGCTAAACACTTGTCTTCTAAATAAATATCACCCGTGGGAATATATAGCCTATAGCCTACCAACAACCGGGGGGTGGAGTGTCATCTTGCTTTTGTGTGTAATATGCGGATAGTCCCTAATGTGAATTTGTGAAGTGAAGTGCATTTATTAGTGCAAGAAGTTTCCTATATGAAATGCCTATGGCCTATCTTGTGCATGGAATCGAAAGGGAGCTAATTTTGAATTTTCACAATAATAAAATTCTTGCCTTGTAGGAAGCTGATTTAGCTGATCCGTTTTCTATCATTTTATTATTGATCGTGTATATCGTGAATTTTCTTTGTCTATTTTAACTATTTAACCTAACTATAATTTAATTGATTTACAAATGTAGTTAAAAAATATAACACCTAATTACCTCATGAAGAAGATGACACAATAAATGATTCATTCATTTTTATCATGCCAATGCCATTCTGCTGATTAGATTTATCTCCGAACCGATTACCAGTTTCAAGTTTGCATTCTTCGTTCATCAAGTTCTGTGTTATAAAGGAATCCAAGTCAAGAAGTAGCTGGGAAGGAGGGTCAGTTGAAGCTAAAATAAAGTAAGATCAAAGTCGTAACTTTTTTGTCTTTTTTCTGTTGAATGGAAATACACAAAACATTTAATAATTTAACAAATCCATATTATACTGCCTACAGAAACTTAATTAATTTCATTGCCGCGATGAAATCATTGTGAAAATTGGAATGATCAATTGCGATTACGATATTGTTAACTTAACAGGGCAGGTTAAAGATGATAACTGGCTTGGCTACCTTCAGAAAAATGTAACCAACACCTGGAAACCGTCAGATCAACCATGAAGTAAAAGAACGACCGAATCCGAAGACACTCCCGTCAGCTGTCGGAAATCCTGAAGACAAACTGGCATTGGTGCTATACTAAACAATTAAAATGATGCAATTGGAACCTTTAATTCCTTCCATGCATCACAAAGATCATGGGAAAAAAGAAATTATTCATCACTTTAACTCCAGAAATGCAAAAATAGTGGCATTTTTCATTGTATGTGGATTCGTTCTTTATCACACAGTTTTGCGGCTTTCTCATGGTAAGTTCTTCGTTTAAATAATTAATTGTACATAAAACTAGACTAAGTAATGGCAAAAATGTTTCACTTCCCACTCAAGAAAATGTTTAGTTTAACATCAATTTTTTAAGGTATTTTAACTATTTATATATTTCGTCGTTTAGGCATTGATTCCTGCCAATGGCTTTTATCCGATGGCAACTTTCGTGATCAGGTTTGGCAGCCGTATGGCTGTATGATGCATCATTATACGCATACGTGAGTCATTTAATTGTATATTATTTTATTAATTTACATCATTATACTATTACTAATTTATATCATCTAGCCAATATTACCATGTTTCTTTTGTTTTCAGAGATTCTCGAAGATGCTTGCGTTACATGGAGTATTGGGGAGGGCAAAATTATTTCGTTTTCATAGGAGACTCCCGAATAGAACAAATGTACCATGCTTTCATTCACCAGATTTCACCGACTTACCATCGAGATCGAGCCACTCCAGGAAACATGATGACATCCATGAACCAGGGTCCAGCGGACGACTTCTTGATACCATCCAAACTTTTTTACCACAACCTATCCTTTAATGATACACAATTGGGACTTCGAGTACAATTTCTTTGGTATCCATTTCCTAACAAGTCAATGATATCAGCAATGCAGCAGTGGAAGGTCAGTATTTATTTACTAGTTAGTCCGGTATAAAATATAATAATCTGGATACATTATACGGTATTTAGTAAAATGATTGCCATACAAAGTTTTTTTCACCTTTAATTACTAATTATTGTAGTCGGAAAGTGATTGGCCAAGTGTAGCTGTAGTTGGTAGCGGCGGTTGGTCCATAAAAAATTCAGATCCATTAGACCCTGTTAATTTGGAAGATTTCACTGCCAGTCTAACAGCTTTAGTTATGGTATGCTAATTAACTTACGGATTACAAAATTATTTCTTGATTTTAACTACTAATAATATAACTCAATTCAACTTACGTAAGTTCATTTCAATGTTAAATGCAGCAATTAAGCTGTACTATAGTTAGCATATGTATTGACTTCCTTTTTACTAAAATCTGTAGAATATTGATCGGTTGGCAGACAAGGGGACTAAAGTGCTGTGGGCACTACAAGAGCCTGTAAATCCCGAAAAATTAAACGACGAATGGGCTCCAGTTACCAATGAGCAGATAGACCTTTATAATGAACGTTCTTATAAGGTCAGTAATTGTTAATTTTAAACTCTTTTTATTCCTTAGGACAATTTTAGAATGGATAAATATTTGTATTATTTTAGGTTCTTCGCTACTCTAAAGCAGCAATTTGGTCCAGTGCCCGATTAGTGGCTGCAGAAAATATAGCAGAAACTCCTGATGGCTACCATTTAGGTCCAAAATCTTTATCTCAAGACTCTCAGGTATTTATCTCAAAAATCTTTGTTTTGGAGACTTCTATTAGACTTCATACATTCATCATGTACACACACAGTATTGGCTAATTTCAAATGTTTGTTTATTTTAGATACTTCTAAACATGTACTGCAATGATAATATGAATTACAATGACGCTACATGTTGTAGTAGTTCGGAAACCGTGAGTAAGCTGCAACTGGTCACGTTTGCTGCGCTTGGAATAAGGTATGTCGTGTCGACTAATAAAAGATTTCTTAAGTTTTTTTTAAGCAAATGCATTTTAACTATTTGGGTTTCCTTTTCCAGTTTTTTATTAGCTTGCCTAACTTTTCTACGAAATAAATTTTTTCCGAAGAAAAGTAAAGACTACGCCTATACTAGTTTAAAACGAAACGGATATTGCACTTGTGATGGGAAGAAGAAAGCAGACGAAGGATATTACAAGCCCCTCAAGGCTTTAGCTAAACTAGCTCTTATAATGGTCTATTTCTTCATTTGCGACAGGTTCTAGAAAATAATTATACTTTAAAATTCAACACAATTTACTACATTATTTATAAACATTTGATAATAATGACTTTTTGTTCTATTTAGAACGACAATGTTCATGAAGGAAAACAAATATTTCACCCAGACAAATTTTTGGCTGCCAGTTGTATACATTCTAGTCCTTGGCATTTTTTTCACGGAAGATAGTGCCTACACTAAAATATTGCATTATGATCAAGATAACGAAACCAAAGGTAGTTATTAAATAATCCACTACTATTCTGAAACATTTCAATATTAATTAATTAATATTTTGTTTAGGTTGGATGGTTCTTCTCATTCTGGTTTATAACATGATGGGAGCAAGTCAAGTGCTGCCCATTTACATGTTTGTAAAAATACTATACTCAGCTTTCCTATTCCTACATGGGTGGAACCAGTTTTTGACATATTTACAAAGGGGAGATTACAGTATTAACCGTTTTCTGCAAGATCTCTTTAGACTCAATGTGATGGCAGTTGTCCTCTGTCTTTGTATGAACCGACCGTACCAGTTTTATGAATTTGTATGTCCACTTTCATGTATATTAGCTTTTTTAGATTGTTTATAATTGAAAATCTTGATTTTATATCTAACTTGATCATTTTTCCTTCAGATTCCTTTGATTTCATTCTGGACGTTCGTCGTGTACGTTGGATTAAGTATTCCGCCTCGAATAACGTGGACAGCCTGTGAAACAAGTTCTCTCAACTACCTCTACATTGTATTAAAGATCGTTGGCATTTTTAGCTTTGTCACCATCCTTTACATGTCTGAAGTGAGTAAAAATGTCTCATTGGGTTGAAGAAACTTTTTTTCTGGGGCGAAGTCTGATAACCTTGTGTTTTGTGGAATTATTTTTTGTATCTTCTCTCGTTATCACCTTTTATTATTTAGGATTTATTTGTTTTCTTCTCAGTTTACTTAATTGTACATGTAGGTATATAATTGGAAAATATGGGTGAAATGAAATTACAAATTTTGCTTTATAATTGTAGGTTTTTTTCGAGAAAGTTTTCGTGACAAGACCGTGGAAGGCTCTATTTGTGACGACAGACGATGACATCCACGATTGGTGGACGAGATGGAAAATCGATCGATACAGCATGCCTTGCGGAATGGTCTTAGCATTTGGATACCATATAGCTCGCAAGTACAAAATTCTCGAGGATGACAACCACGGAAATCTCTTCTCTACACGGATATCTCTTAGTGCAATTCTCTTTTCAATTATTGGCATTGGAGGATATTGTACCTTTTCTGTCTTTTGTCGTAACCAATTGGAATGCATTGAGATTCATTCCTACGTTGCATTCATTCCTGTAAGTTCAGTTAATTAATAATTACAAAGTGTTTAACAATTTAGAGGTTATTTACAACAGGCCAGCCTGTCGGAACATTAAGACCCAAAATGGGAATGTTATATTTATGTAGAAGAAAGTTTGACCTTTTGCTTTTTACTTAACTTTAGAGCTCACCTAATGCGTAAATTGACAGTTATAACATCAAAACAGAGTTTCATCATGATCAAATTTTTTGTTCAATCAAAGTTTGTTTTAAAATTGCAAAAATAGGTTGCAAAAATATTTATAACATTTCCCTATTTTGATTCAAGGTGAAGTTACATGACACTGTACCTACCATGTTGTATATTTAATTAATTATTATCTCCTTTGAAACAGATCACAAGTTACTTTCTGCTGAGAAATGTTTCTGGAATGCTCCGAACTCGATTTTCTTCATTCTTTGCATGGTTTGGACAATTCTGGGTGGAGCTTCTTGTTGGCCAGTATCACGTATGGATGGGGGCGGATGGTCATGGAGTCCTTGTCTTAGTCCCAGCATACCCGGTAGGAAAATTACATTTTATTGTTATTTTGAGAAAGATGTAGAATACAATTATACAATTTTTGATAAAGGTGTATACAATAGCAGAGCCGGCAGAGCGTGAAATAATTTCCTTCTTTTACTAATTTTTAGGTGGGAAACGTCCTTCTAACAGCTTTTGTATTTGCCTGTACTGCTCATGAAGTACGTAAGTGCACTGATGTCCTGTTGCCTTATGCCGTACCGGAGGATTGGAGAAAAGCTATAAGAAATATGTTCTTATTTTTGCTAGTTCTAGTACCTATTGGGATTCACGACGGGATGTTTTAAGTTTTCCAATTCTCCAAGTCAAAATAAATTCTATAACCCCTTAGCATTTTCTATCTGTAGTATTATTGGAATCGAATACAGAAATATATATTATTCACCAGCATATTGCTATTATAGTAAGCAAGAGAAAAATTTGATCATCTTATAGAAAAGGTTTGCCTCCCTTGCTACTGTAGCAATGTTTTTTGTCGTTTCTATTGTACGTGCGTGTATTATGTTACGGGATTAGATAAATAGGTTTATTAACAATTTATAACTACAATTTTCCAATAATTATGATGCTTACAATTAATACCCTAGTTAGGTAGGTATGTATAAATAATTTAGATGTTTGCATTAAATATTAAGTAACGCACGTCCTTAATAATTCACAAGTGATAAAGAATTACATGAGTTTACTGAAGAAGCCCACCCGCTGATTTAAATGCCATTTACCTTATCGTTACTACTTATTATTAGTTTAGCATATAATGCTATAGATGCTTAATTTATTTTTTCGAACTGATTTCTGTTATTTATGTATGTACAAAATATAATTATAATAGACACTTACGAAAACGTGACCTGCAATGTGTCTACATAAAAATTAGAGGTATAAAATTAAAGACATTATATAAGCTAATCATGACAGAAATATCTATATTATGTATTCTACAGTACAGCTTCGTATGCAAAGATATTTTACAATTGTATCTGTATATAATATTATGCACACTCGTTATGGCATTTATTATTACATTGACCTGAACCTTAACTGCATTTATGATATTTCACCCACGTCCTTGGTGTATAATTAAGGCAAAATATTTTTTTGTGTTTCTTTTCCATATTTCAAATTGTTTACGAAGATTCTGAATATATACATAGATTATATTGAGTGAAGGTGCGGAAAAATAAAAGTTTACCTTAGAAGAACTTTCCTCACAAATGGTTTGATTTTTATTCGTTTTTTTAAATTTTTGACCTGATTTCTTGTAGTCCTGTTAATGATTTATGTATTATCTTTAAGTATTTTAGAAAAGTTATGTACCTTGAATGGTGAAAGGCTGCGTTTGAGTTTCTTCGTCTTTTTTCTTCACTTATTTTGCCAAATTCAGGCTTAAAAGAGATTAAGAGCTCCTCTGGGTTATTATGATTCTAGTATTTGTATGAATTTATTATTATATAAGAATACCATACCACAATTATAATTAATGTTAAATCTTATGCCGCATGTGTCTGCCTAATTATATTAAATGAATTCAAATGCTCACAAAAATAAACTGATGTTAATGGTACATATTTGATATGATTTATTGAATTTCGTGACGCTCGTACGTTTTGTGATACACAAATTAAGCTTCTTTGTTCATTACTTTGTATGTAACACTTGTGTAATGTCATGGATTATTGTTTGTGTTCTGGAAATGTTAGATATTGGTACAACAGATTTGTTGTTATCAAATCTGACGTAAAATGACGCAAATAAAGAGACTTACTTGCTAATAAAATTATTTAATTATACATTAATTAAATCAACACCACATATTATAAATTACAGGTATAATAAATAATTTAATATACATTTCAGTCAAAGAACAAAAAACAGTTCAATAATAATTATTCAATAATATACGAATTAAAGTAACTGCATTACTCAAATAGATTTATTATTCACTAGATATTCTCATCTTCATCATGCATTAAATTTACAGACATTCCTTCATTCGCTCATAATTTATTTGTATCAATTAGTTTACTACCTACTAAATTGCTTACTTAATTAGCATATACTAATACATAGTTAGTGATATTGGTTAAAAATAATTTTTATAAGTAGTAAATTATTCTAATAAGGTTGTTTTTTGTCTAACCATAGTATTCCTAGAGGATTTTCCAGTTTTTTCCTTGTTTCCTCGCCTCAGCTACTATCCAAAATTATTTATAAAAGTAAAGTTTATAGTCGTGACAAAAAGTTAGCTTATAATTATTAATATTTAATTATACCTAGAATCCCAGCCCCGTATCCTTTCCTAGAACTATTTAACTTATATAGGCTTTAGTAATAATTAGCCTTTATATTCGTAATATCTGTATCTATCATTAATTAATTTGTGTTTAATACCTAATACCTACCTAGTTGAAGGATATTAGCTTAAATATCTGCCTATATAATTAATTTAGCTTTATTATATTTATATTTTATGCCTGCCAGCCTACCTATGTACTGGAGGTAAAATGTATCATTTAATTTTTACAATAATTCAGATTTCGATGGAATCGCGGAATACTAAATTATTATTTAGGTGGTATAGGTAGGTAAAGTTATGCAAAATTATTTTACTACTTTCTCCATATAAGAGAAAGTAGTGAAAGTAGTGAAATAACATTAATTTCGTTTCTGAGTTGATATTAATCTGCTGCAGAACATTGAAAAGCTAGGATATAGATTTCGATTCTTGTGAAACCTTGGTGAAAAGTCAACTTAATTTCAAAAAGGTACCTACAGGTATTTTACAACATATACTTACTGATTAGTATTCTTAATTACCATTTATCTAATGAAAATTTAAGTAGTATTCGCAGGTAATTTAATTAATATATTCCAATTTTACACATTTCTATGTAATTAACCTCCTATAAGTAAACTTAAGATTTTTCGATGGCTACTTATACTACTTACCTTTTCGTATATATGCAATTCCTATATATTACGATATATATAATAGATTAATATTAGTATGCAAGTAGCTTTATAAGGTGCTTTATAAATCCGAAATTTACTAAAAACTATGTATAAGTATATAATAAGTAGTTATACTTTAGGTGTAGGTATAATATATACAAAATGCACTATATATTAGTAGAGGTAATTAAATAGAATTGTTATGCAAGTATTAATTAAGTTTGATTTGGTTTGACTGTTGCTTTGCTTTTGCTGCTTCTATGCTGGTTTGGTTCAATAATTAATAATAAGAGATGCTGTTTTGATCGAGCATGTATATTCTATAATTATGAATATCACGCCCCCGCTTTGATGAGACAATTATTCATAATTGATAGCTTATTTGTTTGTAGAAATTGATACCTACCTACGTATAAGTAGTGTAAGTTTACGTAGGAATTCTATATAACTATTATTCTGTTCTGTACTGTAAGTTAAATATATAATGAATGAGTGAAGCTGCTACACACCGAGATCTACATACAAGACATACAATATATCTAATAAATTCTGAGAGTAATCCTCCACATGGGGAATATGGGGCTGCTGCTGCGTAATTTGATCTGAATTTGTAATTTGCAAAATTGCTTAGTATGTTATACATGTTACAGGAAATATGTATCATTACTATTAGTTCTTACTAAATGGAAATAGTGAGTAAATATCTAGAACATAAAAATATATTTATGGGCAGATGGAACATGAAACTATGGAACTGGAAGCAAGCGAAGTTATCTACCTTATGCCGTATCTTAGGACATAAAAGCATTTTAGTATTAAATTACTTAAATGCTTATTATACCTCTATATTATGAACTTTAGTTGTATCAAATATAGCATATGTACCTATACGTATTATTGTGTTACGGAGTATTCCATGAAAAATAAAAACGCCTACGTAAATCTGGCTTACAATGAAGTTTACTAGTAATCTGTCAATTCTGTCTTCATTTTCCATATCCACTTACATAAGTACAGTACAAGTGCGAGCGAGCCAAACGATAATTGTAGTGCAATGAAATTCTATACTCCCATATATACATATATGTGAGATTTCATTAAATTGCAATTAATAGATGATAATATACCATTTTATACAATATATTGGCTGCATGTGTTAATCACAAGGCGAGGAATCGAGGATAATGGAATGACAGGCAGGATATTATGCATTCTAATATTGAATGTCAATCCTTAGTTGGTGGGCGGACGTGAACTGGCCTGGCCTGGCCTGGAACTTTATAATAAATAGTTAAACTAGATTACAGATCCCCGCAGATGAAATGGCATGTAGAATTAATAAAGAATATCCGGAAACGCATGGATAAACCTAGTTATCCTCTAAACAGAAAATACAGATGAATTTTGTAAAACTAAGATAATTGCAATTGGATATGGAAAATGGGAATCTTTCCTGATTTGATTTGATTTTTATAGCTTCCAGGTTTAATCTGAACAGATTTTGACAGTCTCACTTAATTAAAGTCTTAATTTCAAATTAAGAATGCATAATAAGATTTTATATAAGTACCTATTTACTGAATTCATAAAATTCCTTGAAAATATAGGAATCCACTGATAATCTATATAGCCTATATAATTATACCTTATATTAAGGGGGACTCGATGGGTAGCACGGATAGGAGAACGGGTCACCAGTACAAGTTAGACAAAAATGGGTCAC
>JAQFYC010001926.1:0-29421 GCA_034694165.1 Tomocerus mixtus | reverse complement strand
GATATATTAACATTAGAGAACTTATAAGTAACTACCCTAACCTAAACCTTACAATTAAAACTTGCTTGCTCTTGGGGTGGCAACAGTCAGTATAGCAGAAATAATACAATTTGGATTTACGTTCTGAATGGCTCAAAGCATGAGAACCAATCATCATATTGAAGGATTCATCATGCAACTTGAGACTGGAATTGCGCATCAAGAACATTAAATCAGTAAGTCAACTGGAAACTGCTGACGATCTTTCCCATCTTCTTTTCATAATTTAAAATTGTAGCCGACTAGGCCAGACAGAAGGATATTAAACTTAGTACATACTTACTCCTCTTTTCCCCCGTGCTATTCATGCTACTGCTTATCCTATTGTACCCTAAACACATTCTCTATTATAACATCCATGACTCCAAGGAACGAAATGTAGCTTAATTTTAATGAACAATTTCATTTTCCAAAGATTGAATCTTGAATAGAGTGCATATTGCATTACATAACAGATTTCTTGGAATTATTTACATAGAGGTTTGCAGATGCTAAATGCCCATTTTCATCAAAAACTACAGTGCTTGGTATGCTATTTCCATGTGAATACGAAGCCTTAAAAGTGAGACTAGGATAATGCTGCTCTTCAATTATCTACTGATATACTTAAAAACGGTATATGTAATTGAAGTCATGGTATCCAACGAATGATATAGATTCTGTTGAACAACTACTAGGGCTTTTGCTGCCTCCAGAGCCTTGTAGGGAAGGCAACATTAAATTACTTACTTAGGATATAATGGTAGTACGGAGAAATGCAGGAGAACTCTCTTCCGAGGAACAAGAGAGCATGCATTCAGACTAGAAAAGAACACCAACCAAATTGGAAAAGGCAATTCAGAATTTTTCTGGGCCCTAGGCATAAATAGAATATTGTAAGATTGAAGCTATGAGAATATCATTCCATAATATAGTGGAAGAAAGATAAAAATTGAAAACCCATTGAATAAATGCTCGAATTCTTTAGTGTATAACGTAGTATCATGTAGGTATATGTACTGTACCCACATACCTACCTATTATTATATATTATGAGCATTTTACACCGGTATGGGATAGCAAGTCTTTTTGATAATATATTGGCCAGAAATTTTTTGATATGCAAATGAGAATATTTTACGGAGCATATGAAAACAAGTACTTTGAGAAATTCACGATCACTCAGATCCATAATTTAAGAAATCTTAAAACATCAACTGGCCTAATTCGAAGTCACTATTTGGGAATCTGATCTTTAATAATAATAATAATAACATACATTCATGACAATTCAGTTGGGCGCGTATATTTTGGATGATTTGTGACATTGCCTAACCAGTAATTTGATGTTAAATAAACATTTATGCCTATACATGTTTTTGCCAAATGGGGCGGATTTTTTTTGCCAAACGCGGTTTTGTCAAACGCGGGGCCAACCATCATTGCGATCATCATTATTGGTAATCATTGGCAAACAGACGGACAGACAGACAAACCATTCACATAAAGGAGACAATGCTACGCTGCTAACTTGTTTGGTCTTGCTACACTGCTAGCTTGTTTGGTTTGTTGCATTGTATTGTATTGTATGACTGCTGTGTGCCTTTGCTTTGTACGTGTTAATTGAAGTTCAAACTGACCTAAGCCGGTAACCCGTTGACCGATTGACCTCATAGATTGTCTCATACTGTCATAGACATATTACATGGTTGGATTCCTGAGCTCACAAGCTTTCGTATGATACCTCATTTGCCATATGTTGAAACTTTAAAAAATGGGGGCCGGTAATCATAACTCCTAGGGGGAAGGTCCGATTGACCCCAAATTTCAATGGTGTCACCGGAAAAACCTTAATAGGCTACCCTGAAAATTTGAAATTGATATCGCAAACCGTCCAGACAGACAGATGGAATAAAATTATAAAGGAGGCAAGCTCCTTAATAATGCACCACATATTTATGTGTGTCAAAAAATAGTTTCATTGACTTACATCACTGCGATGCTTTGTAAAAGGAATTGGACTTTTTACCATTACACGACTATTTAATAATTATTTTTTGTTAGTTCCACATAGAAGGATAGAGAGAAACATTGTACATATCCAAGTTCCGGGACCCCAGTCAAGGACATCTATGTTTATAACAGATGCCAGGAGGACGAATACGATGTAATTTAGGTGAAACAAGCAAGTGTGAGAGTTTTGTGTGTCTGACTTTGGTGGTTCGCTGTGGTCTGCCGGATCTTAGATCATAAACTCCTCGAGGCTCACCAAGGATTCTACTAAAATTCGAAAGAGACCAGATTCTTAGTGACTTAGAGAATAGAATAAAGACAAGAGAGAAGTAGTAGTGAGAATAATACTAACATCCCATATATTGGTGGGAATTGAAGCGTAAAAAGGAAATGTCTGTTCGATTTTTCACCCTCTATTAAATTGCTTCTCCATTGCCCTCCAAAATTTCCTTTCTCATTTTCACCACCGCCGCCTCGCTCCATTCAACTTTTTCTGCTAGAGACTTTGGTTTTTCACTTTCATTTGAATATCAGGCCGATTACTTCTAATCGGCGTTGCTGACTATTCTTTTCCATGTATTTATTGCAGTTCTCCTTTCCCCACCATACCACTCCTCTTGGTTTCAGCTGACGAAAGCATGCAAATGGCCAAAAATAATTTTATTCCTCCATCGTCCTACCATCCAAACTCCATTCACAAACTTTCTCCAACTTTATCATTTATCAACACCACCAGCAGAACTACAAATACTACAGATAAAGTCAGCCTTGAAAACAGTGAAATTAGAAACCTGCAGAAAGTAGCATTCCTAAGCACTACTTCAAGAAAGAACTCAAATTAGCTCTCACATTTTATTTATATAGTATTTCTTCATGGAAATTGTATTTACTGATACTGCTACAAATGCATACATTTGATACCTGCAGCAAGAAACTGTATTCATAACCACTTCTAAAGAATTTTGGGTGGCAGTATCAGGTAGTAGAATTCAATTATATATTTCCACTGTAGAAGAAACGGAAGATCATCTCTCCTCAGTAAACACTGCAGTTATAAATGGCTAAATGTATAATTTGATCCCAAATGTCTGATTGCTTTGAATTTCTGCAGGTTTTCTTCATTGAGTGCAAATGTCCTTGAGGGTCAAAAATTGTTACCCACAAGTATATTTGATAAGGAGATATTTAAAAGATATTACAAATACAATAATTCACTAATATATTTTGCCTCGGGGAGGTAATTTTCTTTCTAAATTACCCATGCAGTATATATCCAATGATTCTACCTACCTGCATAATATTCAAGTTAATCCTGAAAGAAGAAATTCTAACATTCAAACTATGTAATGAACATTTCCAGTAAACGTTAGTTAGAAATGCAATTTAGTACATGAAAATTTTAGAGTAATACTATAACATGGCGCACCGTAAGCCAGGAAATTGATATTCATGCAAAGGTAGAGTCACATTTACTGCTAATGGAATGTAACTGTGTGGGATTATAGCTGTATTTACTGCATAAATAATGCAGATTAGGTTGTCAGTCGCTGGCCTACGGTTTAGACCTACGTGTCAATTTTAATCGTGATACAAATTACAGATATCTGCACAGTATTTTAACTGAATGGTACGCTTACCACATTACATCTCTGTACATTCTGCATCATTAAAATGTTTTAGATTTCATTAGAAACATTAGAGCTTATTAAAGAAAACAAATAAAGGCACAATAAGGGACATAATGCCATTTTGAGCTAACATATCAAACGCAGATATCGGTAGGTAATATTTTGTATTTCATTTGTTAGTTATCAAGAGCTTTTAGGCTTAGCTTAATTACATAAGCTGTTCGTAGGTAGCAGTAATAATTTCATTGAGTATGTTACGGGACCGAGTTCCATTTATCGGATGGAGTCTTTAAAGAGGAAATGGGCTAACGATTGATGATTATGACAGTTACAGAGCGATGCGGTCGCTCTTTGGTTGTGAGGTGGAGGAGAAGTAGTATCAATGAAGAGCAGGGCAGCCAGACTAGACGACAGGGCGAATGGGTTCCCAAAGTAAATGGGAAATGGAATAAGAATCATGAGAATGAGAATTGGCATCTCTCTCCCTATATCTATTATATGTATGTCAATGAGATAGAGTTATTTGCACGATTGGGATTTGTCGGAATATTTTGGCTTAACTCGAGCTAGTGTAGAGTCTAGAGAAAAGGAAGCTCCTCGTTGCTCTTCTACCAAATTACCAGATTCCAAATGGTCTTTTATACAAATGAAATATGTAATGTACCTTATACTAATCTATGTATATACGTATCCATGTAAAATTCAGAACTAAATATGTCTACTAAGGGACCTATGTAGCTATCTACATTTATTTGAATATCCAAAAGTGAGGTCTACTCTTGTATGCTTGTCCATTAATGTAAATACTAACATGTGCCGAACCTATTAATATTTGTAGAGAAGAGAAAGAGATGAGTTTTATTGTCAAGTCTCAGAAGATCCAAACCAGCTTCTATACGTTTTGCTTTTGTGACAGCCTTATTTTCATAAGCAAGGCACATTTTCTTTACGTATGTGAATAATAATAAGTAAATAGTATGTGTGAGTTCTGAATTTTATATACCTATATAGCTCATCAAATATTCATACACATGAATTTAGTAGTTACGTGAAACTGATTCTCAAAGAAATTAAAGAACAAGTATAGACTTAAGTTTTTCAGTTTTTGAGTATTTAATGCAGAATTCAAAAATGCATGTTGTGCTGTACAAGCTGTTAATATAAGCTGCTCAATTAACAAAATGACGTGTTACAACGCATAAGAACATTTTTCTTTCTTTCCAGCTTATCTGCGTGATTAAATTGGAATATACCGTTTAGCTTTAAAATTGGGTTTATTTTTATTGGAAAATTTAAAAATTGTTTTAATTGAATACTTGGGAAAGGGTTAAAAAATTAAATTTTTATAATTAGTACAGTGTGTATGAATAGGTCACTATTTGTACTGGCTCCAATTAATAAATATTTGGTTTTTTGCTACTCTTACGCCAATCACTAAAAGTCGTACATATATTATAAAACAATTCGGATAGAAAAATAATTTGTACGGACAATTCAACCATAAAATGGAAGACTTTATACGTGCCGACAAGAGGCTATTTAACAATTTTCTTTTATTATTTGGTATGCAATATAAAGCGTGGTAGTCGGTGCTTGGTACGGTACTTACTGTTGTTAAATAAGTGGTTGTATCTGTGCTATTATAATGGTTGAGGAATAGTTGGAATATCTGTAATGTTAGTAAAAGCAGCATTTACACGTAAGAATATTGCAGAACTTTGCAGACAAGGAAGACAAGACAATTATTCGGTTGTATGTAGGGTACAGTGGAGGTGCGTCTGTGTAAGACTTCTTCGTGTATTCTGTGAAATTGTATGGAAAGAGGCAAAAGTAGTACGCATAGTACCTAAGTACAAGTAGAAGGAAAGGAATCTGTTGATGTTATACAAATAGGTACGGCAGAGGAAGGCAATGCAAGGCATCATAATATCAAGGGCAGGAAATCCACATTCCATGATAAAATACGAAGCAATAAAGAACGGAGGAATTCTTATGAGGATTCTACAATTACTCCGTCAGTGAGAAAGGGAGGAGGATGAGTTCATCCTCCTTTTCTCTTTTCCACTCTACTATTTATTTACTATGATCCATAGTCTTCCCAGTAAACACTCTTAACTATTTTACAATAAAATAAGCTGGAAAGCCCCAAGTCCAAAACGTTCACAATGTAATCTATAGTATCCATACACTGTCACACATCGCATCTCACACTCAGCTTTCTCCATTCACTCACTCACTTCTGTTTAGTTGGAGTTGGTGCAGATGTGATTTGACTTTCATTGACTTTCCCTCCTTTCTTTCATAGTCCCATTCACTTGTTTTTCTGAAACAAAGAGATCAAACTTTCATGTTAACATTTCCTGGCATTTACTGATTAAAACTTTTATTATATTCTCACCCGAGGCACGGTGGAAAGATGCTGTCGTATATATTTGGGGATTTGATAACCAAAATAAATACCTAGACACGTAAATACTTTGTTATTCTTGCAGAAAATCAACATAAACAACCGACCAATATTAGTCATCCATTTGTATGTACATTTGAAAGATTTCTGGAAGATTATTTGCGGGAGTTTTGAGTGGAGCATCTCGCATCAGTTATTTTGTTACGATGACAGTTGCTACTTCTTTATGCAATTCGATTGCTGCTGTGGTTCTGTCTTGTGAGACCAATCTCATAACATTAATTACGGGTAACATTAGGAAAACTGAATTGAGATGTTCCTTCATCTCAATGTCAGTATTGCTAAATAGAATAAACCGTGGTAAGCGTTGTAGAAACGCTGAGTTTGTCAATAGCGAAAATCATTGCGATAATCATTAATAAGCATTGTGCCAACTATTGATAATCACTGTTATCCTCATTGATCATCATTGAATTTATAATCATTGACATACAGACGGACAGACCATTCACATAAAGGAGACAAGATGGTTTATAATAGAAAAATGTAGAATAAAATGGCTTGATTTAGAAATATTAGTATTTTGAATGTCTCTCACATTGCCTCAAGATAATATTGGTCGGATCTCACATTGCCCCAATAAGTTGGGGCGTTGGAAGAAAGTAAAATTCATCCTTGCAATGAAATTCGTTAACACAGTTCAAAAAGGTTGAACCGCTTAAAAGTTACAAAATATATAAAAATGTAAAAGTCTCCCACTTATGCTACACCTCTCATAGATGTGGTTCATACATTGTGATCTTCATCATTGATAATCATTGTGACCACCATTGATAATCATTGGGGATCAGGGTAAACCCCTAATAGTCTTTCAGTCTGGTATAAAAGCTGTTTAAACCGGGAAAGTTTGCAATGGGTCCGGTTTAGTGGCCTGCGCACTGCATCACTTCTAATCCATAGAGTGGTTGCAAGAGAGTTTATAGCATACATACCTACATACATACTTGTACATTTATCGATACATGGTATGCAATATGCAACATACTGCAGACAAATATATTTGTATAAATATTCCCGCATGCCCTGTTTGTATGTTGTTTCTACTTATTTACAAAAGAAGATCCAACATGTCCATGTTATTCTAATAGGGTACATACATAAACGAATGAATATAGTTGGTAGTATTTTTCCTATCTTGAATGCTGTAATCCAACCAAATCAAAACGGTTTTAGATTCCGATTTAACAAGTTGTCTCTGACAATTTGTTACTTTAGCTGTCATGCTATAGGTAAGTTCAATTCCTTTGTGTCGCTTTCTCCCATTCTCCATTTTCATTTAAAAGTGCTATATTTCCGACTAAACATTTTTTTTGCATTCCAGGTTATTTACCCGCAACTTACCATTTCTTCATAAGATGAAAATGGCGTGTGATTTATGGCGACAGGGCCCTATTGATGACTTTCATGAATACAAAACGCTGTCGTATTAATTTTTAGCTGAAATTAATCATAAAAATAAGCTATTTGTTTATAGTTTACTGTAATCTAACCAGAATTGTGCATTGTAGATTTAGTCAATATGTTTTAGGTAAGTTATACAGTTCATCTGTATTTTAATAGTAGAGCAAAGTTTGTTGAATGTGAAGTTGTTTGAGGAAGGGTGAAATCAAGTCAAACTCTTAAAACAAAACTAGAAAGACCAGGATTCACTAATATAAATGCTGTCGCTTTTCAAAAAATAATGAAAATGCTAACACTTACGTGATGCTTCGGATTAGTCAATATTGAATTTCTTCTTCAATGAATTGCATACACTGACTGGAGTGAGCTTTTCACTTATGCTGCTGATGCAATGCCAGAAATCTACCCAATCTTTTAATCTACGTGGGAGGATATATTTTGTTATAACAGACGGACACCTCTGCTTGTTAAAATCGTCTGTCAACAATATTTTAACTACGCACTACTAACTATTATACCATAGTATATATTTCAGCTCCTTAGCTTCCTAGGTGAGAAGATGTAATTTGCGAAAGAAGATATGCATATAATATATGGGCTTACATTACAGTAAATATTTTATAGAATGCTATAACTCTCTATAAAACAGATACGTAGGTATATGTAGTAGTGAAAGGAATAGTTGTTGGTGGTTTGGGCAGATTAGTTGAGTTCAATTCAGCTTCAGTGGCTTTCAATGAATTTAAGTCGGAATCAGTTCAGAATTTCTATATAAGAGATAAGTAAATACTAGTACGTTGTATGAATGAACTATAGTGCAATGCAATAGAGAACATATTTACTATGGGTAGGTAGTAGGTAGATACATACGTGGCTTTGTGAGTGCTTGTGGTGATTCCATTGAAGGCTTCAAGCAGATCTCCTTCTAAGGAAGTATCTAGTCCGTACTGCTCACTAGTCAGTATTCGTCCACGTAAAATAAGACATAAAGATAGATGAGATGGGAACAGAAGTAGAGCAAAGTGAAGATAGTGGAGAGAATGGAGAGGAGTGGATGGATGGATGGATGTCCTACTGTAGTAAGTACTATTCTGTAGAGTGTAGAAAAGTAGAAGTGAAACCAGGAAGAGAACAAACGAAAGGAAACTAAGGATAAATGGAGTAGAAGGAAGAGGAGGGATGGCTGGATATAGAAGGAAGAAGAAGAAGACGTGGGAAAGGGCGACGGAGGAGGACAGTGGCATGGCAATGGGAAGAGTTGGAATCGAAGCGACATCCACATCACATCCACAACAGCAGCAATTCCCATCCAAAGAATCTCCCTCTCTTTTGTATGTAATAGAAACTGGATTGAATCGCCGTCTGAGTACAAAAAGAGAAAAGCACAGCACAAGAGCCTTCTGCCACTCAATGTACATCTCGCCTTGAATTAAAATGGGCTTTTCCAAGGGATTATCTCCTTGAAGAACCTACTCACATGATGCATTACCATTGTGATCGTGAGTAAGCTGATTTCATGGTCTAACTTGGGGACTTGGGTAAACCAGAAATTCCTTTCAACAAACCAACAGGACACATTGTATTTTCCCAAGCTCCCTAGCTCTCTCACTCTCTATCTCAAACTGGAACTGTGTGTCAGCCATGCAAAACTCGAATGCACTGAAATATGTAATCATGACTTCGTTTCCTCTACCACTCGATGATGATGCATTGCCATGGCCAACCATCTGCTATTTATATAAATGTATGTATATGTGATGAAAGTTGAAACTACAAGTTCATTTCAATCTCCTGTCTTTCACGAATTCATTTATGTAAAATCCAAAAATTAATGACTTTTAAACCCTTTCATCTCCAGTATAATAAAATATCAACTTTATGCATGTAATTGGTTTCCACTTTCCTCATTTCTTTGACATGACTTGCAAACATTGCTTTTTGTCACTAAATAGTACTACAATATAATAATTCCTTTCATAATATTATGGTTATATAAGTATAATAATTTCCGCTAAGAGAAATATTTCTAATACACTTTTTCTTAAATGAGATCCAACATTGGGCCATTTAAAGTAAGGCTTTAATCCCTGGAGTTTAGACGTTAGCAAAGATCAATGATAATCATGCAAACATGGTGGAGATCAACTGTGAAATTTCTCGAGAGAATAAAAGATTGTCGAAGGTACTATGTGTGCAGGCAGTCTAAGGAGCTCTTATTTACACTCAAGTAATTTCTTTCCTACTTAAAGTGGATCCTTGAGTGAATTTAATCACCTTGCTTTCTATTTCTCATTTTACGTTGAAGTGCAGGATTTGTGCACATTAAAACTACAGGAGGATATTTGTGTATTTTGCTGGACAATTCTTGGAAATAAAACTACTTAAGTATGTATGTAGGTAAGCAGTTGAAATTAGTAGGTGAAAGTGGGGGCTTTCTAATTCACTCCTTTCATTCACTTGAAAGAATCTGTGCATTGTGTGTGTGGGATAAGATTGCATTTTTGGCAATTCTGTGTCCACAGAGTGAGACTTGCTATCTGGACTAGAAAAATAATGGGAAAGGTAAAGAGCAAGTCTAATGGATCTCACATGTCGAGAAGAGGAGTTCAATTGCTGCAGTATAGGTTACAACTGTCGAGTAAGGCGGAAGAAAGATTTATTTGATCTTATTCTATATCATGTCCTATAGTATTTGATATGTTCAGAGTGCACATTGTGTGTCAATAGTTAAGAGTAAATAAGTACTATACATAGCCAGGTGTCAGCCATTCGAGCAATGTGAAGTACCCAGGTAATTGCAGCTCTGGTAAATCCATTTCTTCGTTTGCTCAGCTACGTCGGTCTATTTCCTTTCCACATTCGTCCTTAGACTCTCAAATTCATTTTTAGAGACTATTCTAGTTATTTGCTTGCTATTGTTGCAAAAGTATCGAGTTGACCATTTTAGATTCATGCAATTTCTGTACTTACAACAATAGCTACCTCAGTAGTGCCACTAGGAAAACAACTGTAGCAGGATGCCCTCAAGTGGAAACCAGAGTGAAAGTTTTTTTAGCAGATGTTTGAAAGAAATAGGCCGTCGTAAGACTGGAGAAGTTTACACTATAGAAGTGCGTACATCAAAACTTCCTCAAGAATGATATCGAGATGTGTATATCTCGTTTATGAAAAAATTATAGGTTACTGGTGCTGTAACTTTAGGATTTAGTTTGCTATATCGACAAGACAAACTTTCTCCAGATCGGATTAAGAAAGCACAAATACTAAAAATGAAAACGCCTTTTAGTCTACCGGAAGAGAATAAGGGTTTTGAAATCATTTGCGAATACGCAGCTTAAAAACTTTTTTATTTTCTAATTGTTATTTTGAATTTTTGCAATCATTTTCCTCTGCCTTAAAAGTTTTAGAAAAATTAAAATTCTCCTAAAGTGGGCGCTCTTTAAAAAATCTATTCAAAATTCCCGATAGGGAAAATACTAGCTGAAACAACTATTATCTGGTTGAAGTTCAGTGCAAAAAATAGTGTAATGTCGCAGGTCTAACAATTTATACGAATTAATTTTCAATGCTATGTAATACTTATTTACTTTGTATCCAAAGCTTTTGGTTACTATAGTACTTAAGTATACTTAGCTAAGCTAAGTTAGCTACCTGCTAAATGCTGAGTATGTTTATGTAAGTACCTATATATAGTAGGTAGGCATTTTTTAATTAAACAGAGAAACTAAAACGAGAAAATATAATTTCACCGTGAGCATTTCTAAATGTCACGGAGAAATGAAAACTAATCAAGTAGTATTGCATAGTTGGCCTTGAGGAAAAGGCAGTACGTATCCAGAGAAGAGCTATTTGCAAATTAATTTCATGCATAATGGCAAAAAGAAGCTTATCTAGACAATATATTTTATACTTCTGCAGCAGTACCTACACATAAATGTAATATCGACTGAGGAAGTAATATTTAGTGTCTCTATCTAATTACTTACAGGTTGCCCAACGATATTTATAAATTAATTGTTATAATGTTGCATATTGGTATGTTACAATTAACCTAGCCTATATATCTGCCTTGTCTAATTTTAATGCATCCGGTGAATGTAGAAAAAATTTTCAAAAGTTTATGCAGTGAATGCCTTTCATTAAATAGGCACCATTCCGATTTTTGCCACCTTAACGTCATAATTAATGGAATGTTGAAAAAAGCTTATTTGTACTACTTGCGGCAAATGTAATAGTAAGTTAATTAAATTAAGCTACTAATAACTTAAAGGAATTAATTTGCTATATGTTCTCTTATTTTGGCTACATAGGTGCTTGTATTATTTATTGGATTACCAAGACATTATATTATGCCTTCCTCTGGAAGAACCGCCAACACATTAAAAATCTATATTAAATGTAAAAAATAATAATAATGCTAGTACTACTACAATATCTATTTGTTACCAAGTTGACATAAAATGGCTTCACGGTAGGTTCACGGTAGGTCGACTGTTAATTGGCTAGTATAATTGCTGCCTTTAACTTTAAAAGTAATTGTAGTTTTTCCTCTAACTTTTACACTACTTGTTCTTTCTTCTCAGTACAATAGAATCTTTTATGTAGACTAGACCTACATTTTCTGTCTGTGCTCAATCCCTTGTCCGCTTTTCGGACATGGAATTAAGCAGGAGACAAACCTGTCAGATATAAAAACTATTACCTATAAGGAATATACAGTTAACATATATTTTATTTTATACAAAACTCGTTAGCAAAATTTTGTGCGAACCTATTTTTTTTAAATTATATTCTTTAATAGTTTCAATTTTATTCACGCAAAAATTCTATTTATGTTTTGCATTTTTGCGTGCTAAAACAGCGACACATCGATTAAGCTAAGTTTCCCATTTTTGACTTGCGAAATCTGGTAAACATTGTTGGAATTGCATGTCCATTCAACGTACCTGTGAGTTTATATGAGAAGTGAGCGAGTAGAATTAAAATGAGACATCGGAAATACATCGTCCTGAATATGTAAGGTGAAAGGGATCGAAAGTGAGAGATCATGTGTCACGCAGTCACTATGTATTTATTTTCAGTGTATAGTGGAGTTCATCCATTCGACTCGAACTTTTTCTTCAATATCGACTGGACCTGAATTACTGCTATAATCGGAGTGGATGGGTTTGGGCTTGCCTTCCAATCTAGCTAGTTGACATGAATACATTCTAGGTTTATATCTGTAACGTGTAACTACAGTATCCTAAGTATGCACCATAGCCAGACTACCATGTAAAACTATTTATATATTATATTTAGTCAACCTCGACTTGTTTCGAGGATAAGTTTGAGCTACTCGGTGTGGTATCGTCAGAGTCATGACTTGACTCGTCAAGTTTGTGTCCAGACTCTCCATGGAGCAATTACCTCAAAGTGCTCTTGGCTGCAGATGTAACATCTTGGCCTTCTATTGTCTATTCTCAACATTTACATGGAAAAAGTCAATAAATTAAACTTTGCATTTGCTAGTTCGGGACAGATCAAATCGATCCACAAGGATTCAGATGAGACATCCTTAGTATTTATGGAAGAATATATACTTACGGTATACAGGATATTATATGTAGGTATGTAGGTAGCAGTCTCCAAACACGTAGTATGTAATGTGTCTTTACATCAATAATACTACCAAATTATGTGCTATGCCAAAGTTTATAAACGCTCTGTAGTTGTTAAATTGCAAAGTAGGAAGATTTTACAAAAATGTGGGCATTTCTAGAACCCCATTTGAAGACACAATTATTACACACATCATCCCTGTACAACTAACAAGCAAATTATATCTCCGACAGATTTAATTCGTAGGCTGCGACTGGTAACTTTATTTCCCATCATATTAAAAATATCGAGAATATCTCTTTTAATTTAAGTAGAGATTTGTGAATAGCTCTTTAGGTTTTGTAGGATTAAAATACCAAGACCATTGAGTACCTCTTTAATTATCGTTATCTCACACTGGGAAAAGTGTCTCAAAAAATGCAAAGTATGCTCTAATTTTGTTGAGTACTCCTTTGCCAAATTTTGGGAACAAGTCCCCCATATGAGATTATCAAGGTTTATAGAATGAATTCCAAGATTAAAAATCCGACAGCAGTTAAAATAGTATTTAGTATCAGTGACACAGATCTCTTGTACCCTGAAGATTATCGAACATTTTACTACAAAGATAACTTGTTTTACCTGAATTAGAATGCTGATCTGTCAATAAATCCTGAATAGGTATTTGTTAGGCATCCGCCACTAGTCATGCCAAGGGGTACCCTTCCATCATCAAAGACAGCAGAGAAGATAGGTTTCCGTGAATACAGCACTTCTCTGCTCTATCTTCCCCATCTGGTAACTGTTATCTTCGACATTTTTTCTCCTATCACATCACCCTTGCCTTAAAAACTTTTTTTGACTTTTCCTCTTCTTTAGCATTAGGGTCCCTATATATATTTATGTAGGTTTATATATCTGCCTGCATTCTGTCTGCTTACTCGAGTTTACGCTTCGGATTATTTGGATCCTTCAACTTGCCTTGGATTGTATTGACTTCAGTTATTGGTGCTGGCACTTTACATTTATTGGATGCTAGCTATCTAATCCGCTATATCTATATCTATAATGTAAGTATATACATAACTACGTAGACTTGTAACCTTTAGTTGAGAGTTGAGGGTAGGAATTTTCTGTTCAACTTCATGAGATCGAGTGCGACAAGAGTTTAGTTCAGTCAGATCAAGACACAGAAACTATTCGCATTCAATACCTTTCAAACACCAAGTTGAGTTCATGAGTTTTTTAGTCTCTTTTCATGTCATCTCAACATTCTCGACTATATATGTATTTTCTAGTCTTCTATTTTACTATCACCAATTCAATTTATATCTACGCGTGTACATAATATTTTCTATTATGCACAACAAACGAACAAGTATATCGAGCTACATTTTGCTTAGTTATGTAAGTCAAGTATTTTTTCATTTAGTTAAGGAGGAAGCATACTCTCTATTTGCAATGATATCATATTATACCACTTAAGGACTGGTGGTCGACTAGTTATTCTTATGCAGAAAAAATTATTTTCCTAGGGATATGAGATCGAAATTTTGGCTCATCGTAAAATGTTGAGATTAAGCTTAAGGACAGAATTTTCTATGGGGCCTTGAGGGCGATATTTACACTTTATTGCTAATGAGGGCCTTTTAAATAAGGTTAAATACCTCTTCCCATGTAAATTCCTACTCAAAACTTACTTTTTTCAAAAATTATTTTAGGCCCTAAAAATTATTTAAATTAAAAAAGCCCCCTAGACAGAAAGATTATCTTTCAGAATGTTACTCATTGTTGTCTAACTTGCTCTGGTGACCCATTCTCATCTCCGACGCACTTCTTCACCCCTCCTTAACTATTCTGCGTACCTAAAATAAGCATATTATCGTGAATAACACAAGGCTGAGCTATGAGAAATTAAAGTTCAGGTACGATGCACGTAGAGCATATTCTAATTAATAAATGTTCCTTTTTTCCTATAGCCAGTGGCGTAACTAGACGTAGGTAGCCTACGCGAAGTTTTGCAAAATCGCATTATTGCGCATACAGTTTTACAGAAATAAAGATTTATTTCCTTAGCAGAAATTCTCAAAAGCTTTGTTTTGTCTAAAAGCTTTTAGACTTTAGGCCTGTCCCACAGGAACCTGTCAGGTGCCGTAGATACACACCTGGGGAAAAAACAAACCCATCGCATAAGAAAGCACTGCAAATTAAATGGGTATATAGTAACTTAGCCTACGCCAAACGAAAGCTATACATAAAATTAGCCCAAAATGCAAAAAAAATACCTAAAATACCTTTGCGCAATTCTACCTACTAGAAATTGTTTAAAATTCTCAAAAGTTGAGAAGACAACGATTATTTAAAAGGCTCTGCACATAATTGATAGAAAATATCAGAACAAAACTGCAATAAAAATAAATGCTAGATTCATACAAAGTTTATGGCCATCACGAACTCTATACCCCTTACAAAAAGGCCCGTATAACCAGTTGTACATCTGCATGTTCCTGAGTTAGGTCACGCCTGGTAACATACGTTCAATTTTGTCCTAGTTACGCCACTGTCTATAGCAATATATCACGACATCTTATTATTTCACTTTCCTCGCCCTGCTGGATAGAACAAGTTGTGCTGACCTTTTTTAAGTCTGAAAATTGTTGCTAAACTGTATTGCTAGTTTATTATAAAGTAGAACTTATGGAACAGCTAAGATACCTATGCTGATGCTTACTGATATACCTTTATACATCATCATTTTAGTAAAATATATTTGTATTAAAATTTCAGGGCATGATATTCAAAATATCGTCGATTACCAAACAAAATTACCAAACACAACTTTTTCGACTTAAGCCTTATTTGCTCACTCATGTTATGCAAATATTACGTGAACATGTTATGTGTATTGTATTGTTGAATATTTATGTTAAGAATATTCATTCAATGTTAAAAGTTTTGCTAGGTAAACTGTAATTTGAAAAAGTTTTGCCAACTATTAGTAAAGGACGATATACAATTTCTTTTAGCATGATATTGCCCTTTTGCAATTTGCCTTGTTAAGGAATGTCATGTAACCCAGTTTGAATTTTGCAGTACATTTTAGTTGCTTCTAGTCAAAGGTTTAGTATACATCATCATAAACCTTACTTGGCTCTTATATATATTGTAAATGAAATCTGCAAACACGGGTTTTTCATCGCTTTCTCTTTAAAAGATAAAACCAAATAACAAAACTTTATGCTAGAAATATTCTGTAAATTTTGCCCGATGGTGTACATCTTGCGTTGCTGTTGAATCGTTAACTATTTCTTTTACATATCAATGATAAAAGCCTTTTCCTTAAAACTAGGAAAACTACTTCATAAATACCAAAGAATATCAATATGAAACTACGATTTGAATAAGGTAAGATAGTAAAGAGCTTCCTACGTGCATGCAGTCCTTAAGAATTTAAGTGGTACCTCTCTAAAAAAATTATTAGAAAAGTACAGGAATTTAAGTTTGAAGATTACATGGATTGAGGCAAGAGTGAAAGCAGCTCGCTACCCCCTGAACAGAAGAAACAATTAGCCTAATCCTGGAGAAGATAGATGCCATAATCAATGAATTGGACGATTGGCAAGACAAAATCTTTCTTTCAAAATCCTTCCGCTGTCTCTACAGCGGACGATCTGATGTTTAGGGAAGTTTAGATCATGCGCTTCGTGAGCGAGCATGCTTTTGCCAACAGAACATGATGTTATATGCGAGCGAATGAAACTATTTAATCTCATTCGGCATAGTCTTGATCTTGTATAGGTAAATAATAGTTTAGCGAATCATAATTAAAGGAATGGGATTCCTAATTTTACATTAAGCTCATCCTTTCAATTCATATACATTATGTCAAAGTAGTTAGTAGAAGTCAAAGATTAGTACAGTACCCTAAATAGTTTATATCCCAAGTACAAAATACCGAACAACAGTAACAGATCTTTTGTTATGATGACACATGTTTATTACGGTAACGTAACGGGTAACGTATATACTGATACTTCAGAAGCTGTCTTTCCTACTCAAGTTTCTGCAGAGTTTCACTTTATGAGCTGCTTGCCCTGATGTATGGTCTAGCTGCGTATCATTGCTAAACGCAATATATGTCATTTCTGAAGTAGAAAATATGCAACATGTGCATATTTGTTTTCATGTATAGTCTTATTTGTTGAAAGAAGGCCATTTCGTATTACATTACTGTTACTTTTGAACTATTAAAGTAAATGTATGTTTCAGAGAGAGACGAAATTCATTCATAGAAATGCAAATGCAAATGCGGTAGAGCTACTAAATGCAAATTTATCCGTATGTAAAATATTTTCCTCTTACGCCGTTTTGCATTCACCAGTATGAAAGACTTATCTGTCTGTTGCAATTATATAGTAATATATGCCAAGCGTTCCATGTAACATGTCCGTTTATTTGTTTGCGCCTAGGATAAGTAACAACATTTTACATGGCTTGTCAGTCGGAGTTTTGTATACATTTCCTGCTAAAGTAAAGAAACAGACAGTATAGTAAATACTTTTCACGTATGTTCCTCACGCAAATGGAACCTTACAAATCTTCGCAGCCTCAAAAAACGTGTTAAGTAAGACTGATCTCAATTTTGCCCAGCAACAAATAAATCGATTTTACTGCATAACATCAAGTATTCAATAAAATGTATAGTTTCAGATTTAGAACATAAAACTTCCACTACTTATAGTCAAAACAATTATTTGCATTTAAAAACTTAATATCTATGTAAATATTAATGGGATATTATGTAAATTGTGTTAGTCAGTGCAAATTACCTGGACATAAAATTTATCTACAACATCAACTATATGCGATAAAAGGTTGCACAGCTTTCTTTGACAGAGCGGGCCTGGTGGATTTCCATTGCTATTTTGCGGTATCCAGCTTCTGTTGGATTCTATCTAACATTGCTAAACAAATGTCAGTTAAATCAACAGTGATGTATCTCAAAGAACGTTTCCTATTCCAATTCTGTCCTTTCCCCATGATTTCACTCAGCATATCAGTCTAGAATGCAAAAAACCACAACTTATGTACATCCACCAAAATAAAATCCTTTAAAAAGGGGTGAACACAGAACATATCCACTTTTATAGGTTTTGACCAAATATGCCACCGACCGTAAAAAATTAGATGCTAATTTTTGTTTCCAGGAATTAAAATAAACATGTAATTTCAATTAACAGAAAGGTATATCAATGGATACATTTCAAAGAAATATAGTTTGAATGATTTATTACCAAGTATGTAGTGGTAGTAGTACCTTAGTAATTGTAGATACAATACAAGCAACACCATTTTAAACTTGTTAATCGAAAGCTTGGGATTGAATAGGACATTCGTTTACGTCCAAACGTAAACTAATGTTATATAATAAATAGCAGTTTGGATTAGAAAGACATATTTACAGCCCCCGTTAGTGGTTAATGAAATGGTGGCAGAAATGTTGTATTAGTATTCTTAAGTTTTAAGGGTGTTGGTATTTTTGTACCAAAAACGTCTTAAATGTAACAATTTATCTGTACAATAAATGCCTTTATAGTGAAAGAATAATAATATACTGCAATACTAAATTTATGGTATTAATTTAGCTACTACGGCCACTAATGTTTTAGCCATTTGACGTATGGGGTGGCAAAAAGTAATTGATAATGTTCAGTTAGTAGTTTTAGTTTCCTTTTGTTAGTACCATGTGGCTTAAGGACGGTTAGCTATTTTGGTATTCCAAAACTAAGGAATAAGGAACGAAAAGTGAAAGGAAAATCCCACAAACCACCTTTACGGATGAATTCGTTTCAAAATTTCTCTAAGACTGACCTTATAAAATTAATTGTTTGAATTTGGTAATTTAATTTATGTCAGTTTCTCCATTATTGCAATGACCACACCTAGCCAACTTTAACTTTCATAGTTTTAGCACTGAAATACGAAGCGTTACCACAATTTTCTTGCCTATTTAGGGAAAACATTTATGGTCTACGAGAAGACTAGTCCAGTCCCAGTTTTAGAAAGACCAAGAACAGGATTTCTTATACTAATATTAGATAAAAAGGGTTGTGCATGGATAGACTAAGTATTTTGTAGTGTTAGCATGGCAGGAGGGAAAACTGTGTAAGTTTTTATAGTAGTAGGGAAAGCCTAAGTCCAATTTGATTGCATATTGTAATGTTTGGGAGAAAGCGAAGTGTGTAGCTGTCGTTGGGTTCCTGTTCTCTTGTAGTGTACTAGAGAAATACAATGGAATAAGAGCACAAGTATTTTAAGTAAATAGAGTAAGGGACAGAAGGGAACAACGGCGGACAGAATGAGAATACGTGGTTTGGCTGTCTCAATAAGGCGGATTCGATTCTTTGCTTCATGAATATGTATTATGTTTACTTCATTGGATTGTTTGTGGGGAAATCGTGTCCATCCATCAGGCTCTCTCCTCTCTGTCTCCCGGCAGCATTGTCAGCAGTCTGCATGTGGCCGGCCACTCAGAGAACTTCCACAATGACATTTCCATCGACTCGTAAACAAAGCCTGTCACGATTCTACAGCTTCTTACATATATGAATGTGCTCTGTAAGAAAGATGTGGGCCCTCCGTTGGTTGTGTTGTGTCTGATGAAAAATCGATTTTGAGGTCTCTTTGTTTTTGTCTGTCATTCTCCAATTCTGTCACCACAACTACATTTACTACTTTGCTCATACATCGAAACAAGCTTTGCGTTACATGTCTGTATTTATCGTGACAACTGTCCTCTTCAATTTACACTATTTTCTTGTTTGTGGATGAGGTCAAAATGCAAAGCTTTGCCGAATTAAACAGCCGCAATGTATTTTACATCCATTTCACTAATGCTAACGTCAATCCCCATTATACCTACTCCCTCAAGTGTACCATTTATGTCATCGCATTTACGTATTAACATTTTAACTCACAAAGCAGTTGTTTACTTTCCACTGACAAAGACAAAACTACAAATTGCACATCTCAGCAATGTAACATTACATAAAATAAAACATAAATAAGAAGGAATCTTCAAATATTTCGTTATCATGAATGGGAATCTCAAAAATTGTGAATTTACTCCGACTGGCTTGGGATAGCCTCTTATGTAAGATAATAATATGCCTCCTGTTACTCATGTAATCTTTCTTTAATATACAGGGTGGCCCAGAATGAACTCCCCTGGTTGCCTAGTACCCTGGTACCCTGGCCCTGGTACCAGGGCCAGGGTACTAGGCAACCAGGGGAGTTGTGGCCCAGGATGAACTCCCCTGGTTGCCTAGTACCCTGGCCCTGGTACCAGGGCCAGGGTACTAGGGCAAGTACCCCTACTAGGGGAGTTCATTCTGGGCCACAACTCAAATATAATATTATAACTGTTCTTGTTTAAAGTTAAAAAATCTTAGGTACTAGCATTTTCCGCATATATATTTCTGTGATTAAAATATAAGCAAAAGGAAAAATATATTATTAATAATTTTATAGTGGTGTAATAGTGCAGCCTTAGTTCTGATAAGGGAAAGTGGAGTATATATTAGTATTACATTCAAATGCAAATTTTTGATTACATAATTTTTAGAGTGTCCCTAATCGCTTATATAAAAATACAGTTATGATATAACTAAAAATTTCTGTAAATACACAATGCCAAAGCAACATTTCGATTTCGACTGATCCTGTTGTGAGCCAGAGTTCAAAGGGACATCATTTGTATTATAAGTTCCCAAACGAGATACGATTGCGATTGCTTTTCCGTTGCTTCTTTAATTTCACACATTTTCAGTATTCCCTACCAACCCACTCACTCAGTCTGTGGCATAAGGTTATCCTGGTTTGAATTTTTCCATAACCTTTCCCTTTACTTTCCCTTTCAACTGTTGGCAAGCGTGTATCTATTGCATGTCGGTAACAGAATATTTCTGTTGTAGAAATTCAATTGACAAAATGTCATGCTACCTTAACTTAGGAGTACCATAAAGGATATACATACATATTTATTTTTTCATCAGTATTACAAATAACTTTGGCTGGCGATGCCATTGTGAAATTCAAGAAGTGCTTTTGACACTTCGTTCAATGGAAAGATGTAAATTTTTAGATAACTTACTTCCATACCCTTTATTAGTGAGCTTCATCCTTCAAAGGTTAACCGTTAACCACTCACTGCAATAATTGACTGGACTGTCATTCTGCCATTTTAAATATCTATCTAAGGCAAGGAAAGCTAGGGTAAAGTTTATAGTATTCCACTATTGCGATTATTGGCATATTTATATATCTGCGAGATTGTGTGCATATGTAGTATACGTGTATGGGTTACGCTTAGGGATGAATATAATCAAGTACATATATCTACACTCTATAATAACTCAAAAAAGTTGCTTGAATCGAATATCTTTCGTGTGAGCATGAGAGGGAATTTATTTGTTGCCATGTTATTTCCTACTTGTAGGTAGAATGTAAATTGCAGAGTACATACAGTGGGCATAGACCAATAAACTGCATGTAGTGTATGGCATAACCATTAGAAATGAGAATTCACATGTATCATATTTCGTATATAGATAGCTGTAGACAAAATATGATGTCTGTCTCAACAAGGGAGTACAGTTCAGCTCACTATTAGTAGTCGAAAGTTGTGTAAACCACCACAGGCATTTTTAAATATTTTTACGAGTACTGGATAGATTGCAAAAAAGCATTGTCTTGTTATGCTTACTATGAATTATTGATGTCCATATGAAATTTTATGCAAAAAATACACCGCAGTTTTTCTACTTTGCCAAGAATGCAGGGACGAAATGTTAAAGTCTGGTACCCTATGTCATAGTTATTAAGTATTTAGGTTTCTACTTACTCATTACCAATTAAATTTTGATCAACATAGCCGGCTTGTGTCAACGAATTGTGAGTTTTAAGCAAAGGTAAATTACATTATATTATTTGTATAATATATGTAGAGTGGATCCAGATAATTTACAACGTATAAAAATAGAACCAATATTTTAACCTTATTGAATATCACAAGAACATTTGTATCCTCTAATGATATTATGCCCTGTCCGAATTAAAAGTAACTATTTCATACATTTCATCAAACTTCTAATGTAAGCAGAACTGGTATTCCTGGAAGCAAACAATATCTTATAGACAGAAAGTCACATCAACTTTTTTGGATAGGTAAATATTCTCCTTGTTAGGTAGCGCCTGTAGGCACTTATTTTTGTTACCTTGTTAAAAGTTAGGATGTAGAATGTGTAGCCTGCAGTTCTTCCCAGATTCGAATTTTCAGTCTTCAGTTGCTGTCATCAAAAGTTTTACATCGCATTATCATAATGCAAGAAAAATGAAACTATTGCATAATGAATACAAATATGAATACCGTATATCTTATTTTAATACCCGGGTTATAATCAAAGAACGGCAGAATGTAATTTTTAAAATTATTGTGATTTGCTCACAAAAATTATTTTTGAGTGCATATAAAATTGTAGAGAAAATAGGTATTTAAATTTCATACTAAGCAATGAGAATGCAATTTGGCCCAAAATGTTGGAAAAGTCTGCAAAAATTAATTCATTGTCTCTCCAGAATTAAAATACACAGTGCAATTGGTTTGAACCTCTTCAGATAAATGTACGGTATATTTTACAAAAAAATGTTACTCATATTATGATGTGTATTCCATTCATGTGTCTCAATCTGCTTATAATTCCTACTATGCGAGCAAAATCTGCAAGTGCACTATGAATATCATTATGCAAACAAATAAGTGAGAAAAATACTGGTAAGAATATATTTTATAATGGTTTATTTTAATACGTTTTTATTTTCATGTATTCACATCTGTACATTACGTACAGATACTAAATAATAAGTCGTCCAGAGTACGTACATATAGTACTAACATGTTACTTTATACATAATTTTATAATACATAATATGTATGTGCATATCTTTACACATTTTGAATACCAAAGAAGGATATAACATTATATAAATTAGATATATTGCATACTAATAAGGATAAATGCAATGTATTACACGCAGATATATATGACATACGTTTTACACTCACAGAAAATACAATACAATTACTGTGATGATATGAAACTGTATATATAATATGTTATTTAAAGTAGATTATTACATGTATTAGTCCAGCACAGCTTTCACATTAGTTTATTTAATAGTAAGTTACTCATTTGCAAAATTAATTGTACAGTTTATTGTTAGAGTGAAGACTTGATGATAATTAATATAATGTTTAATAAGAGTTAGTAGTATAGTTGAGTAGACGCGACCTCCGGCAAATACATATTGTACTATGTACACATATTGGTCGCCCTACTTTTTGCTCCGTTATTATACTTCATAAATAGGATTGCTATAGCGAATTGTGAATGCAAATGCAATGCAATCTCACTCAATGCCTAAATAAAACATACGTACATACATAACCGACATAACGTACTGCATACAATACAATGTCTAGGATGTAGTCAGATCAATATTATCTGAAATCACAAAAGGTTTCCAGATTGTGTGATTGCGATAGCGACGTTAGTGCACGAGTGCGTGGATAAGCTAAATTCATAGGGGTGACTAGGACTAGAGAGACTAGGCTACTGACCTGTCTTGGTTTGACTACCTAAATCAATGCTACCACATTACAATTTTACATATTTATGATCTACATAGTAAATAATCAATTTTCACCTATAATCCATACAATACAAAAAATCCACGATTTAATATAAATTGTTGAATAGGTGTACCACATTGTATCCACAGTAAAGTGGTAAAAGGCAATAATAACTTGTCACATCTTTAGTTGAATATTTTGAATTATTTGCACCCAGTCATAACCAACTTTTACATTTTGATATATTGTACATTTATAAATATTAATATGTACAAGGATTACTACAAACAACACTAAACTAAATATAAAATATTAATAAGTGCTGTTCCTGCAATACACTCCAATAGTTAATACAGATCTAACTTTAACTTTATTATTCCTTTATTCAATAGAAATTTTTAATGCAATTCCATAATTGTGTCCTAACAAAATTGGGCTTTACTTTTAGTATACAATCATTAAGGAACATTAAAAAGTGTCATTTATTACCTTCACTCTTATAATGAATAAAGTAGGATACTTTTTTGGAACACGCTTTACATTTAGTACTATTACTGTAGTTGTTATTATATTATATTACTGTAATATACAGCAAACGCAATCTATGCATAGTAATGCAAAATGTAATGTATGACGCTTTAGTTATTATTTCTCAGTCGCCAAGTTTTAATGTGGGCCAGCCAAACCTCAGAATTAGCAACAAATATACTATGTTATCAAAAAAGAAACGACGGTTGTAGCTATTTCATGTAATTACTGTATGGCAATGTACCTTTTAAAGACAAAATATATTCCGAGTAATTTAAAACAGTAACACGGTAGAGAAATCAACATTTTGCTAATTTCTTTAAGGGAGTTGCCTATGTCTCTGAACAACATAATATAAATTCCTACATAGGTATACAAGAGAATGTTATTATTATTATTATTATTATTATTATTATTACATTATATCTCTGTAGTTATAGTAAAGGAAAAAAGAAGAGAAAGCACCAGCAATTCTTCATTTTCCCCGTCTGCTAAAACTTTCTATCTAGTTACGCCTTCTCTACAATATGAAGCGACGAGACGAGTGCGTATAATGTCACTCACCTTAGCATTATACTTTTTAGTACTTACAACATAAAAATGATATTGATGATACCTATATACAAAACATAAGTATAGGGAATATCAAGTGTAGAATTGTGGAACTATCTACGTCGTAGGTATACGATCCTATTTATGCGATTATAAAACTTTATTGCAGTATTTTTTTAAAACCAGACGCATTCTTCTCTTATTTGAAGGCTATTGACGTCTCTTGGACGTGTCTACGTATGAACTAAACCATTTCTTATTAGCTGCTCTCTGTAAACTCATAAAGTAAGAGACTTAATATGAAAATTAATGATAAAGACCATATCTGGCTTCTGTTTGAATAATTTTATAGGAGTTTGCGTCTTTTAAGTTACATCGACATTCTAGGAACCACAGCTTTACATAACAACAGTATACATACATATCTATACCTATAAGTATTTAGTATACAATGTACCTACAGCAAATTCCTAGATCCAGCGTCTGGAGTAATAACTTGACTATTTGTTCATTAGCACGCTCATGAAAATTTGACATAAGGAATTAGGGTCAATACCCCCATTAATTGGTATCATTTTATGCTACTATAAATTTGGTATCGTTGTCACTAGGATAGCTTACCCTAGTACTGTATTATATTTGAATGTGTTTAAACGTTTTCTTAGTAAAGTAATTATTGCGCAATGTGGAAATAAAAGTTTCCTATTTAAATTAGGCATTTCAATATAGTATTTGTGCTGTAATTATAATGTAATACTACTACTACATATTGCTTATCTCACAGCATGATTTTAATTGCCTTCAGGAACATAACTTAGCAGTACAAAATAGGTAACCATTGTAGTAATTGTGCGTTGTAATGGGCATGGAATAATTGTTTTTAGATAGAGTTCGTAATAGAAAACTAAATCAACTACAAATAAGGAGATTAGTAGTACAAATTGCATTCAATATGATCACAGAAGAAAGAAAGTAGTTTTTGTTAGTATACAGTTGTTTGGCAATGTAATAGTTTCCCCTAAATATTAGTTAGTTACCTCGAAAGCTTTCTCGATTCCCATAGATACGCAGTAAGTAGTCGTCTACACAGGCTCATTTATAAGAAATTTGTTTTTGACATTCAAAGAGTTCTGCTAAACAGAAGCGCAGCAGGAAAAAAATCCTTGAGGACATATCTGGAACTGATGACGTATGGTTATGATTAAAATAATTTGTGTTTTGATTACTACTTACTACGTAAGCATGGTAGGCAACGTCCAATAATGTAGGTCTGGTTAATTTCCTAACTGTCAGATCCAGTAAAATTGGTAAATTGGCTTGAGTATCGCAAGACCAGTATTAGTAATATCAATATAGTCATTATAGTATAAGTAGTGTTACACTAGGTGCGCATACTATTTTCAATTCTTCATATATTTACTGAAGTAGAAGTAAACACGCATTGAGAAAATGGCCCCAAACCTGTGAATATATGTACTTTTCTTATTTCATAAAAAACTTGAGATTAAAGAGTAAGTTGAGGCCAGAAATGGAAGAAAATATTGAGCACTCCGTGTACGACCATAGATGTGTCAAAAACGGTGCATTGATTTCCCAGTTAATAAGGAAAGCTCCAATAAACTAATTTCTCTCACTAAATATGCTAATTATTTACTATTGAATTTTTAATTACGATTGCCATCAGTCCTGACAATCTAAATGCGCTTTAATTATACATATATCTATACAATAACTAGCAATAAGACCTTGTGTTGAGAATGTCGAGTGATGAAATATTACGTATTGAAATTATAATATTTGGAACACTGAAAATTCTGTTAGAATGTAAACTGCAAACCATCTTGTAGCAATTATGTAAATATGTTGGTTCTACTGCCAAAATGAGCGTACACTTGGGCACCCATTGAGTAGATAAGATTAGGGCTTCCTTTTGGTCCTTGTATTAAATAGACTTAAACCTAGATAATTACAAGTGAAAGTTGCGGAGAAAGTTTTTTGTAGTAAGATATATATCTGTAGATATATTATTGCTAGCTTGAGACTGAAACTTTGCATCCTACTTATTTATTAGTTCAATAAAACGTACGTAATCATTAAGTCATAATACTATATAATTATATTTTGTGGTAGAGGCATAATACATAAGATATCTACCCATGTCGTATACTATCTGCTCGTAAAATTGAAAGTCATTTACAGTTCTCAAAACCTTTGAGGAAAAGTTGTATCTCTCCCTGCTGTATATTTACACGGAAAGGGGAAATGTAGGACAAAGCTACAAATTAATTGTAATTGAAAAGTAAATCTTTTTCAGTTTTGTCTTTTGTATTTATCAATCAATTTTTTATAGGTTGCTACCTATATCTGAAAAGATTTTTCCAGTAAAGTGTCTACTTACTTGAGGTGGTGGTTTATTGGTTTGGTTAGGCATGGCATGGCATGGCCTGGCTTTACTTGGCTTGAATGGGCATTCAGCATTCTTGTATTTTTCATCAATTCTTGTGTTTGTGCATGTGTGCCTCCATGTTTACAGAAGAGAATAAAAGTTTGATTCGCACTTTGTTCTTCCGAAACATAGAGATAAACAGTCTTTTTACTGGAAATTGTTCACTTGTTGTTCTTGTGGGTTTGCTTGGTTTTGTTGGCATAATACGTCTATATAGGTATGTTGAAATATAAAGATCCTCATGTCAGCTCTGTTCTGTTCTGGAGCTGAAAGAACTTGAATAGCTGGGATATGAACTTGTACATCCGTCATAATATCGTGCAGAAAGTGGCATGGCAGTCTGTGGGCAGAGAAGGTGCGGTTGGCAAACTCCCTGGGGCGAACAGAGACATCTTTCCAACGGTGGCCCGTCTCTCACTTCCTGTCAATTTTGACAACCAAACAAAGGAAAACGGTTACAAAAGCAATCGGATAGGTTTTTGTCCCTCACATTCCTTTTACTAAATTGTAATCAATTTGTGACATCTGAACAAATTCCCTGATAAATAAATAAATAAAACAAGCAATAGAATAGAGTAACATAAATCGTTCCTGCTTCTAAGAATGCTGCATACGCACAGGCAGGAGCCTAAAAGTTTGCAAAACTATACCTGATGATAAAACATAGCAAATAAATATTGCTTAGTCTCATTCAGCCTCAATGCTGTTATAGATTTGTGCCTTGATAAATATGTAAACGGGACAGAAGCTTCGTTTTAGTAACTGACATTAGCTACAGATAAATGTACATGTTTTGTTGGTTCAACTCAGCATAGTCTCTTAAGTAAATACCACGAAAAGAAAACTCATCAGCATGAGGGTAAATAATGTGTACTTGACAGAAATAAGAGATAACTTAAAAGGAAATGAAAGGATATTTAGATGTTTCCACAATATATAAAGTAAATATTAGTATAGTATGACATGAGGAGTGGCGAGTTTAGTATAAATATGGTTGTGCATTACAGTTAATAGTAGTGCTACGAGCAAATATTTGTATGTACACGTTGTAGTGCATTAAGATCACAAGAATGTGTTATGGTGAAATTATATTTTCCGTTCTACTACTATTCGATTTGGAATTCCAATTGAATATCCGTTATCTGCTATGTTAAATAAAAAATTTTAACCTGCCAAATTCATATTCAAAACTAATAACTTTCATTTATCAACAATTTTCTAAAAACTGAATATTTTACAAACAGAAAAGAACTCACAAAAATATCCTATGCTACCGGTCATTTTTCCTTAAGAATCCCCAAATGATGCCACACTTTTATATTGTTCCTTTAATACATTAAGGAAGTCGAAGTACAGCATTACATTACATACCTAATACATATTTAGTAAAAAGCGTCACATTTTACTTAAATGTGTACAAATAAATTAAATAATGTTATATCGTCTGCAATACTGTGTATTTATGCTTACTAAATACATCAATTAATTTTTAGGTAACAAATACCTACGCAATTACGCTTGAGCTCTCAAATAAAAAGTAATTGTGAAAGTTTTCAACGCTGATGTTATGAAAAGGAGAAATCAATTAGAAAATGAATTTAATTAATATATGAAATGTAGGTCTGCAAGCGCTTTTGGGTTTTGCAGCGCAATTGAAAAGTTCATCTGATATTAGTATTTATATATAATGGTTTAATTAGGGCTATGATTTAATCCATGAGTAAAACAAAGGAATTTAGCAGTTCATTTTTTCAGGCCATTAGAAAAAGGTACATTATCATTACCTTCAAAAGGAAATTATCTTTAAAAGTGTGCTTTAAAACAAAGTTAATTGTCAGCAGCGTGCAGGAAATTATCAGTCAGAAAGATGTCATAAACAATGTGGACATTAGAAAAGCTATAGACGATAATGGAAGTAAAAGTAGTAATGGAGTAAATTCAATTTCTAATCCTCGAGTTAAAGACTGGAGTGGCTTATTTTTGGGGTACTGAGATCCACCATAACTCTGGTTGGTACGAACGGCTAGCAAGTGGTCATCGACCAACTAACAATGAGTTAGAATCTATATAACAAATTATTAGACTCATCTCAGTTGAT
>JAQFYC010001925.1:0-29421 GCA_034694165.1 Tomocerus mixtus | reverse complement strand
TTGAAATTCCAAATATTAGTTGCAATTATTTAAACAATTTAATCATCACACTATCATCATGAAGACCCCAGGTATTTAATTGCTCGAAATTTTAATTGCTCGAAATTTTAATTGTTCGAAATTATCGTAATTAAGATTGTTAATTATACTTATTTAAATACGCTAACTACAGTTAAATAGTACCTTTATGGAGGAACGCCCCAAGCAACTAATTAACTGCTTAATTAACATTAGTTAATGGTCCCGTCTCCAGGTATCAAAAAGGTATCAAAAAGGTATATAAGAGACTATAAGGGATATGAAATCCCTATAAGAGCTCCTATAAGGATGCAAAATTCCCTATAACTATAAGGAAATTTGGATTTTATAGGACAAAAAGTTGGTCAGGCACTTTTACATGGGGGCTTGGTCCTCTTTAAGTTATATACCACTCTACTTAAGTGTTTAGGAGTGTTAGGCTCCAAAGTTGGATCTCAGTTGACCCCAGAACAGTAGTTTACTTTTCTATGTTGTTATAACTTCCCACTCAATGTTCCAGTATTCCCCATCGAGGGGTATGTCAATTATCTCAACAATGATGCAATGTGTCCAACATCTATCAACGGAATTGCATAAATCACATCCTTAGCTTTCGATTGATGGTCTTTACCTTTGTTGGGACATGCCAAATAAGAAAAGTTATTGACTTTTTATATTGACATGTATAGACATAAAATATAATATATGTATAAAAATGTATCTATTATATGTACTACAAAATAAGTGAGCTAAGTTGTCTTAGATAAGTAAAGTACATACTATGAGTAATGACTGGTATTCTGGTAACGATATGATAATGTAATTAAGTGTAAAGGAGCCATGCTATATAACTGATTCTTGACTTAATGCTCGTTTCCTATGTATACAAATACAAGTGACTATTTCTTATCCTTATATGAATCGAGACCTAACTTACCTTAATTAGGTAATTAGTCTTCATCCTTTTTGATAACCTTAAGTTACCGGATATTGCTCTCAAGCCAAACTACCTAACTTTAAGAAATAATCTGTAAACCTGCCATGTACCATGGAATGAAAATATGTAAGTATTATGTTATATTGTGTTCATCTTATTCTCGTATCAGAAATCCCCTATATAAACAGAAACGGAGGATGACCTGACCAGTGCTTTTTGCAATCTTGTAACAGACTGTTATGCTGCAAAATTGACTCCAGAAATTAAATTGACACTTTCGAGCACAATTCTGATTTCTGTTTTACTTTTACTTTAGCACTTGTTTCATTGACTCAGCAGACATAGCAAATTGCGCTTTCTACGTAGGGAACATTCACCAATACCTATATTTTACCTTGATTTAATTTGAACTTGTTTTATTCACCACAGAATTCATTGACCATTCTCTGCTAATCATCCTTTGCACTCTTACTTTGATCACCCCTAATTCAATAAGTAAGAACGAGTGCTGGAGCTCTTTAATCCTCAATTAGAATTAGACCTGCTACATTAATAACTACTTTTTTAGTTAATTATTTCAATCTGCAGTCTGCATAACCAAAAGGGAATATAATGGCATCCTACATCAAATTGCTGTGTCTGTTTGTTGCCCTACTTGTCATTTGTATGACAAGCAGCAGTAGCGGTTCTTATATTGAGGTAATTATTCATTTACATTTAAGTATTTCAATTTTGGTAACTTTATAATGATCTTATATTATATTATTATAATTACTTTTTAAAATGACAATTAAGTTTATATTTTTATAGAATAAACGAAGTTGTCCTAAGTCATGTCCACGAAATTTTAACCCTGTCTGTGGAGTATCAAATAACGGCAAAGCTAAGACATTCTCAAACAGCTGCACTTTGGAACAAACAAAATGCAGCCAAAGATATGCTGGTACACTATAATTCATTAAAAGTGTTTCATTTTTATTAAACTTTCAATTATAAACTTTCAATTTCATTTTAGGTTGGAGTTTAAAACACAAGGGAGAATGTACCCGGAATGGAAAGTTATAGTAATGTATTAATCTGTAATCTGCATTTCATCAAACGATAATGACAAAAACTCAAATTATATAATGGTGGTATTCCATCGTGTTCTATGGTTGTGCAATTAAAAATCTGATTGCATTTAAAAATATGTCTATTAATTGACCTTTTTGCATAGCATGCATTTTTGCATACAATGGCCTTAACTACGGTAAATAAAATATTTATACAGGAGATTACTTTTTTATTTGCAAGGAATTCTCCTCTTATTCCATATATTTGTATGTAAACACTATTATTTAGAATAATCTAATTAATGTTCAGACATTCAACTTGAGACAAAAAATTAATTAGCTATAGGTATCGATATCTAGGAAATATGAAAGGACATAGAGCTAAATAACGGTTCACTAAAGGAATAAAATATATTTCTTATAGACTGTCCACAGTACATTTCCCTTTACATTACATTTAATCTACATAATTATATTATAGTTATTATAACTAAATACTTGGATACTCTATGAGAAGCGTTAATAATAGCGAAAGCATTTGTTCCACTGTATCAAAGATATTTCTGTGCTTGATTAGTCGGAGAGGTCCGTTGCGAATTCCAAAATGCTGCAAACTTGTCAACTGTTTTATTTCCAGTGAGTTTCTTCCGTTCAACGATTCCATCCCCAATAATGTGGTCACTGAGATTTTCCATAGTTTTGATGCAAATAGGAAAAAAGCAGTTAGGATGGCAATGTCCAGAATACTCAATATCATGAAAGTGGAGTACTCGACAAATGACGTTTTATTGTGCAGCCTAATTGAGCAGAAGAGACACATTGTGATCATAAGGGAAAATATCACAATGAACATGGGAATCAATGTCCAAATACAACTATCGTTGAACTGGATGTTCAGCACTGCCAACCGATGATATATTTCTATTTTCTCACCCCTAGGAATAGACCCATCCCTGTAAATACAAATTAAATACATCTTTAAAAAAATCCAAATATAATTATTTGTTAAATTTTTGTATTAAAAAATAAAAATAAAATTTTTTATAAAATACCTCATAATATATTGGAACCAAACGACATTTTTGATAACATACAATCCTACGTACACTATGACGAACATACAAGCGCTTACTGCTACAATATGTCCGCAGATTTCAATAAAGAAAAACACAATGCTAATTCTACTGCGCTCTGTAAATGGTGCATCGGATAGCCAATGCTTCCCAGGAAAAAATGTAGCAACCAAGATGAAGAAGACAGCCATTGACATTGAATTAAGGAAGATGAACCACTTTGACAGAATATATTCAGCGAACACGTAAATTGCTGGCGGAGAAATTGTTGACCTGCCTTCGCCGCCTGAAAATTAATTATAGAATGAACAAAAAACTGATGTCAAAGATCTATTCTATATTCTACTAAATATTTTTAATTTCTTACACTTTCTTGTCATAAACTGATCTTCATTATACAGTTGATTCAACACGTAGACAATCTCCTCCCCTTTTCGGTATAAATTGTAGGAAAAAAGACTTTCTACCGAATGACCAATTGCAAACACAGCACCAAATATAATATCAATATGTGACGAATGTGGATTTTTGATGTTCGTTACAGTAATAAATATTTCCCACATTAAAATTGCGAAATGAAGTGCAGAACGGCCGAGGAGCATTGAACGTCTAAATTCAGAATTGCTCCATTTAAACTTTCTCGTGTGCTTATTCCATGTAAACGGAATTACTCCACATTTGTACAGCACATTGGTCACAGTTCCTAAATCTGACAATGAACTGCTTTGTGATATTTCTTTATTTAGTTTCTCCTTCAAACTATTCACAATTATTAATTGAAATAACTTTTCAAAGTTGACTGGATTTCTTTTTTGAAAAATTAGGTTCCTGATCTGATACATTTTTGCGTTTAAATTGCTGTTATATAATTATTGAGATAAATGTTTGGAAGACCACTACGCTCTGGATAAAATATGATGTTAGGTAGCGTTGCCCATAGGTAGTTAACGCACGATTAAAGCTGAAAAGGTTCAGCTCAGCATTCAATCGATTATCAATTGTATAACTAAATAAATAAGTAGCTGAAAATTTAATGCATTGTTTTGTTAATGAACTTATTACCTTAACCTTTCCAAGCTTGGGTTTATAACGCTAGCTAAAGGATAAAAATACGTTTTCCAACTTAATTATTTAAGTTACTTACGATAGTCACGACAAGTGTAATATTTATGATTGATGATATTGGCTGTAAATAGATCAAGAGTGTGTCAAATATTAATTAACTCTTTTTTCCCCTACCCAGAGCTACCTGCCTGCTGTTCGTCCCTTACAAGATCATTCATTATTCATAAAATGTTTAAATGTGTAGGTACCGAATTTTGCTATATTCTCCTATTTACATGCATTTTATTATAATTACTATAGGTATATTATAGCATATTTTGAGCATCTTGATCATTTAACAAATTGATGATTTTAATTTTACTTACTTAACTAGAAAGTTTCTGATGAAGTAAATATTTGTCCAGCAATATTATTATGTAGCAATTTATGATGCAATACTATTTGCTGAAGAGCTTTGCCATTTAAATTATGTTGTGTAGGCGGAATTGGATGAGTTGTGCAAACACTTCAATCTAAAATGAAGTTGGAATTAAGCAATTAAAGTAAGTGTATATTATTTCTGCATATTAAAATAGATTGCTAATATTTTATTGCAGTTTCAGTTATGTTGGAAAAAAATTTAGTTGGAAAATAGATTTGGTCTCGCATGTTAACATTTTTGCATTATTGAATTTTTGCATTTGAAAATATCAAAGAATTAAAAACGCACATTTAATAGATACAATACTACATTTTTATATGCCATACTTTATAGTACATAATGTATGTATGAATTTACAGATATTAGTTCTCGTAAGTAATACCCATAGAACACAACACAATACTACATACTAAAGTAATAACCCGAATAAAAACGTACAAAAGAATAACAAATATATTATATGGTGCATACAATGAAGGTATTATTGTTGGTATCAGATATTCCATTGTTCAATGAGGGCAGTCCAGCCGAACATTTTAAAAGTAACGGAGATTATCTTTCTCCAATGATACCATTTCGGTATGCATTGCGAATGGGCGAATGGACGTATCGTTTGCCATTTTACTTGAGCTACGATAATAAAAATAAGCAATTCGTTCAACAATCGACTTTGCTACGCAAGGTAAGCTGATAAATATTAACATGAAAACATAAGTAACAAGTATATATAAAAAAATTATGATATTAATTAAAAAGACTGAAGAGTCAAATAAATGTTATATGCGCAATTAGCGCAATTACAGATATTTTCCTTCAAAAAAATAAGTAACAGATATTGTGCGAATTATTTCATTTTATTACTTTAACAATTTCTTTAGAAATATTTCGCTTGTCCTGTCTGTTTGTCTAATTTTGTTAAAATTATTTCATTTCCAGATCGTGGTGTCCTTCTTGCAGTTTTTGTGCACTCTTCGAATGGTGTTAGCCGTTGTTAGTGCAGGGGACAGAGCTGAAGTTTTTGATGCAACTGTTCTGCCAATCTTGTTGTGCATTTATTACTTTGGGGTCCACATGGTATGTTACACATTCTGGATAAAACGGACAAGCTTTGTTAATATCATGAATGAATTGGAAAAGACTTGTGCAGTATTTTCTGAGCTAGGAGTAAAATGTCACCCGGAAAAATGGGTAAGCGTAAATAATACACGTACTAGATATACAGTATGGTTCTTAAACATGTGGGCATAGGTATACCCACTGTTTAAGAACCGTACTGTATATTTATAAGTAACAACTTTAAGGTCTGTTCTGTCTGTCTCTGTGCATCGGTGTCCAAAGAATTCTGTTTGCAGTAATTACAAATTTATCGGAGAATTGTGAGATTTGCGTGAAAACGCCAGTAAATTTTCAAATGTTCGATTTTTCAGAAATATTTTATCTGTGACTTTAGATTCGTCTTTCTGCTATAGCATTATGCGCTACTACATTCTTATGGACTGCTTTTAGCCTCTACTCCCACATCGAAACAGATGGAGCTGTCTATTACGTCCGTTATATCAGATACGTGTGTATTTTTCTAAATATCATAACATATTTATCATTCATTGTAATACTTACTGTGGTATTAATTTTAATTTTAGTTTTATGTTTTAATTCTTATGTTATTTACAGAAACTGGTGTTTACCAACAAAATTCCGGTAGATGTGCTTAAAGTGAGCTTTTGGTTTGCCACAGGCCAACAATATTTAACGGGCCGTTTTGGGTATTTGCTTGTTTTGATCTGCTCCTTCACTTTATTAATTTTGCTGACCAGCTTCCAGAAACATTTGGACAATCTGCAAAATCCACATTTGCAGAGTGAAAAGGTTCTCCGAGTATTTACATTTAGCATTTGCCACCTTCATTGATTTTTTCGCATAACTTGAAACAAATTACAAAACCGCATCTTTATTTAAATTATATTATGACATATTATGATCACTCATTTCATCCATTATTTTTATTCCTTTAGGTGATTGCAGGACTATTACAAGTTTGTTCTCTTGTGGACTCCATGAATGATTGCATTGGCTGGATTACATTTTCAGGAGTGTTCTTAAGTTGCCCTTACTATGCATCCACACTGAAGTCAATCTTGAAGAAGTCTTATGCTGAACAATTGGCCCCGGTAGTCGATATGTTGTATTATTGCATTGTTCTAATTGTTGGTGCATCTGTAAATAGCAAGGCGAGTGTTTGATGCTACATTTTTTTAAATAGTTAAAATAATAATTATCGAATACCTATTGATTTTGCCTAATACTTGTACATAAAGTCTGCGTTCATTTCTGAATTATATTAATTTAATTAGATGCAATCCTTCTGCAAATGGAGGAGGAAATGTTTTGAGTGTACTTACAAAGGGGATAAAAGAGAAACAGCACAGGAACACTCACTCATGTTTCATGAATTGGCAATTAATCAAATTGGATTGACTGTAGGGAATATTTGCACACTTAATTATGCTCTCGTCGGAAACGTAAGTATTCCAATAATACTTAATAACGAATAACAAGAAAAGCTTAATTTGGATCATGGTGAGAATGTGAAAAATGGAACTGGCCTTTGACTAAAATACAATTTATTGTGTTTTCTTGCAGATTTTCTCATTAATTTTGACGTATGGGATAATTATCACCCAGTATAAATAACAAAATTACCAACATCTTACTTTGAAATGTTCATGATTGGATAATACACCTTTTGTATTGCAAGGCACGCTAACTTAATGCTGAATAGAATCGTTGGACAAAATTTTCTTTGCTGTTAGTAAAAAGAAATGCTTTTAATAGTATGTTGGTCTATTTCTTAATAGAATACTTTAGTAAAAGTAAAAATGATGCATACTAATGGAGTATATGATGGTAGCGGACTCCTCAGTGATGTGTTATGTTGTAATGCAATGATTCGTATCCTTTTCTCGTTCTGGTACATAATAAATACTTAATTATGTTAATGTTCAAAATGTTGTATAAGTCAGGTGTTCTAGTAAGTGGTGCACTTATGTATGATACGTACAGTATAAGTACAAGTATTGCAAGTAATAAAGCTTGATGTGATGGGAATCTCTTTTTATTCATGATTTTATCGAGTGACAGAAGATTTACTATTGCTAGGTGGTAATGTGCTGGTAAAAAAGTTGAGATTGCATCGTTCAATCGTAAACTTTAATTTTCATTGTCATTAGGACACGGTGCCCATGTTAGACGCCCAAATATTATTATCATAATATTGAAAGAATGCAATTAGCAATTAATTCTACTACACTACCAGTGGCGGAACTATAAATTTCGGGCCCGAAGGCAAGATTTAGCTCTGGGCCCCTGAGGTGCAATAATGAGATGAAATAAGCGTATTTTGCAATTTACAAAGTGAATACAGTGTTTATATTTTTCGCGATAATAGGTACCAACTGTAACTTAAATATTTTATTCGTTTTCGATACTGGGTTGTTTGGATCTATATGTTAACGCGTATAGCTTTCTTCTTTTCAAATTTATCTACAAGATCGTAGATAAATTTCTGAGAAGTCTGCTACTTTTTCCTTCTCAATATTTAAAATAGCCAAACTAAACAATCTATCTTGTGTCAAAATTTCTAAAATAATTGTTAATAAGCTTAGCTTAGGAAATGAACATTCGGCGCTTGCTACAGTGGCAGTGGAAGCAGGAAAAAATTTTGAGAGGGCCAAATATCCGGTTTAAAAACATTGAATTCATAGGTTCAAAAACAATTTGCTAATGTAATTACTGAAATTTATCAATTCGCGCGAAAATTCCCAGGAAGGCAAATTGTTTTCTGTAGGGGCTGAAAATTTTATCAGTAGATTACCTCACAAGAGTGCTAAATTTTCCGCATTTTCAGTCAAATTAAAGACTGAAAACATACCTGTTTAATAAAATCGCGCGGAGCGCAATAATTTTTGCCATTTTATGTTCATTTTGCCCAACTTTTTGCCCCAGAATTAGAACAAGAATAGAATTTGAATAAAAAAATGATACGACAAAAATGTATTTTAGGATTTCCACATAGTTGCAATTATTGGAACATGTTCCGCCGATTACAATGGATAACATCTCACTTGTCACAGTTACGGAAGATTCTAATATGCATTTAACTATGCCTATGACAATAATGCAGTCAAAATAAATGTGTCTTTGAGTTTTTTATTTGCTGTGACTTATAATGCTCTAACTATTTGTCATTACGTCTGAAAGATTTCAAAAATTTTAGCCCAAGGCCAGGGCCCCCCAAGGGCCCTTCGGGCCCTGGGGCCCGAAGGCATTGCCTTCCCTGCAGCCCCGGTAGTTCCGCCACTGTACACTACACAGTATTACCTATCTACTGCGCATATCTATTCTCTGTCCAGCCGATAATCAATACCGCTAATTTCCCTAAAAATGCAAATTACGACTAAGACTAACTGGAATATTTCCCATTCCCTCAACTCCTGGAGAAGAAAAGTCAAGAACCGGTGGTCTAGCTCATTAATTAACATAAAGCCATGTTCCTACCAAAATATGGAAACCCAATATACATTAGATGCGGCAAGTTCATTTCCATTCTCTGCATATTAAGTCCCATTCCTTTTCTTATTCCCCGTTAACTGATTAATTAGACTGATAAATAGAATATTTATTTAGTCGTATTAACGTTTTAACCCAAAAAAGCAATTACCGTTATTGCCTAGGCATTACCGGTAGTGTACGTATTATTACCGATTTTACTGGCAACACATACATTGATTCCATTATTCCACGAAGAAAAAGATAACAATGAACAGGCGTGGCTTAAAATTTTAAATATTTTTGTGAAAAGTTTAGAGTAATTAACACTTGGGAAAGTCTTTTTATTTCGTAAAAGGCCACTGCAACACAGCTTATAGAATTAATGCTCTAAAATTTGTTGTAATCTCCTTAAGCTTGTTATAAGAAGAAAAGATTGACGAATATCAGCGAATGTATTACCATATTGACACCAAAAACATTTTTAGATTTAATATAAGGTTGGATAAAACATATTATTATACATCTTTCACCCATAAGGTACTTTATGATTAAGCAATACAGCAAGCATTGTTTCATGCTTAGCTTAATTGATTTAAATTTTGTATAGGTATCACTATCGTCATTATGCATGCAGCAAGAACCAAGGTTGCTAAAGTAATGGGCAACGCTTAAGTAAGGTTTCCCCATCCGATTAGCTTTAGTAAATAATTAAAAGCAACATATTCCCAGAATAAAATTTTTCAAAAAACAAAGATGAAAACGTGTGATGGCGGAACATTGCCCCAGTGAGACCTGTTACAACAGCAACCTTGAGTAATTGCAGTATGTATTAAAATGGAATATTTTTTTAATAATTTTTAGGAAATTGAACAAAATTTTTAAATATTTCCCGTACATTAAAACTACAGGGTATGCTGTTTACATTTGTTGATATAATTTACATTTTCATGGAAAATAAACAGGATTATTTGGTCTAATATATATAATCGTATACATCATTTGAATAATCAGTTCATTTCTGAAACTGACGGTTCCGCTGAATGTTTTTTAATTTTTTTGTGGAATGAGGAAGAGGAGGGAGTCGGAGATTAGACACATCCTTGTTCAATAAGGGAATCAGCAACCTTGAGGAATCCAGCAATATTTGCCCCAGCTTGGAGATCGCCTGGAATGCCGTATTCAACACTTGCGTTCTTGCACGAATTGTAAATGTTCTTCATGATGGTGTTCAGTTTTTGGTCGACCTCCTCGCGAGACCAACTTGTTCTTCCCGAATTCTGGGACATTTCCAACCCGCTGACAGCAACTCCTCCAGCGTTGGCTGCTTTTCCGGGGCAGAAGGTAATTCCCTTGGATTTGTAGACTTCAATCGCTTGGTTGGTGGAGGGCATGTTGGCTCCTTCGACAACAAGTTTGCAACCGTTTGAGGCCAATGCCTTGGCATCCCCCTCGTCAATTTCATTTTGAGTTGCAGATGGGAATGCAAATTGAATATTCTTCACCTCCCAGGGTTTCTTGCCAGCGAAAAATTGAGCAGTTGGCGATGACTACAAACAAAATGTAAAAAATACGTTATTTCCAGTGTAGAAAATTTTGTTAAATCTCAAAAATAATTGTAATGCTAAATATCGTCATATGGTGAAACAAAAATTATTGCAATAAAGTTGCAAAAACGGTATAAACGGCTAAAAACGGTACCAAAATATTAAATATTTCTGCACAAACTGTGTAAGTCTTTCATAATTTATTCAAAAATCATGTTTTGTTTTAAAAACTTAATTCTTAATTAAAAATTTAACAAGAAAGGTTGTTTACCTTGCAGTAGTCAGAAATCCTGCCACGAAGAGTATTTTTGAGATTCATGACGACCTTCAATTGGTCAAGGTTAAAACCATTGGGTTCCAGGACATAGCCAGTGCTGTCTGAGAAAGTGAGTGGAATTGCTCCCAACTGAATCAGCTTTTCGACAGTGTACTGTGCTACATTTCCAGATCCACTGATGACACACCTGGCTCCCTTCATTGGCACTTTTTTGTCAGCACACCAATTCTCCGCAAAGTAAACAGCTCCGTAGCCAGTGGCTTCAGGGCGGATCAAACTTCCTCCCCAACGGGGATCTTTTCCTGTAATTGCTCCTTCGAATTTTCCAGTCAGACGCTTGTACTGTCCATAAAGGTACCCGATCTCCCGACCTCCAACCCCGATATCTCCTGCAGGGACGTCCACATCAGCCCCTATGTTCTTGTACAGCGCGGTCATGAAACTCTAAAAAATAAATTATGTCAATATTTTCGTGTTTTTAATGGAAAATCGAATTTTAATTAATAATTAATAATTAAATATGCATACCTGACAAAACTTCATGACTTCATTGTCGGATTTCCCCTTAGGGTCGAAATCAGAGCCTCCCTTGCCACCTCCCAAAGGAAGTCCAGTGAGGGAGTTCTTGAAAATCTGCTCAAGGCCTAAGAACTTGAGGATGGAAAGATTGACAGTTGGATGGAGTCGAAGTCCGCCTTTGTAAGGACCGAGAGTCGATGAGAATTGAACTCTGAACCCGCGGTTGAGCTGCTGGACCCCCTGATCGTCGATCCAGGGAACACGGAAAGTGATCACACGCTCTGGCTCCGCAACTGTCGCCAAAACAGACAAATATTTCGGATCTCTTTCAAAGACGGGTTGGAGTGACCACAAGACTTCATGGAAAGCCTGGAGAAACTCCTCCTGGTTGGGGTCCCTGCTCTCAACTCTCTTGTACAACGCATTCATTTGTTCTTTAATGCTGCATTTTGTATCCCATTCGAATCTTCCGGTGGTGTCCCTAGCTATTTACAAAATAACATTATTTATCAAATAGTGTTCACAACCATTAATATTTTAATTTTCAAGTAATTAATCATGAAAATTGAAAAAAACGGATTTATGAAGCACAAATCACTGTTCATGTAATAAGGGCATGAGAATGCACGTTTAAAATTTTGCTAACTAATTTTACGCGAAATATTTCACGAGTTTTACTTAATTTCCTTCCCTTCCTAATTTTATAGTAAATCTGGTACACAAATTACGGACATCTGCCACTGACAATTAACTTGTTCAATTAATAATTAAAATATTTGTTACTACTTATTTATTACAAAGTTTTAGATGATTTGTAAATATACACACTTACATACGCTTTCCTCTAATAATTATATTTCATATTGCATTAATTAAATAATAAAAATTACAACTTACTTTTGGATTGTGCCATTTTTGAAGCTTCAGAACAGAATTAAAAAATGTGTAATATGTGATGTCAAGTGGGGAATTGAGAGTGAAGTTCGTTGTGGTCAAACGAAAAGTGAGTCAAATAAGTCGAATCCTACAAGATAATATTAATATTCTATCTTATATAAAAATTCTTATTTTGCACACCACCCAGCTTTATGATTATTTATTGCTTTATGACTTAATTACATAATTACAGTTCTGGGTTATATAATTGGGGATATGGCCATGACTAGTAATTCGCGAAAACAACTTGGAACTTGACATACAATGATGTGTATTGTATCTTGAACGGCAGACGGGTAGGGTTAATAAGAAAATGATAACATGATATTATGCAACACATAATATTATATAGTGGGATAGCCTTGGACTGCTCTGGTCGTGAGTTGTATGATAATCTCTCGTCTCCAACTTTGCTTCACTGCCAATGTTATCTGTATAACCTCAGTCTTCATCCTTTTCGTTTATTTTTAACTCCACGTAAGTAAATGGTAAATGCAAATGTAGGATAAGCACGTGTACTTCTATGAGGAAAATTGGGACATCACAATTCACACCAAAGACACCGCAAATGCCGTGACACACCGAATGGGCGTTCCCTAGAAATTAGTTGCTTTTTGTATTTTCCAAACTTAACCTAATTAAAATTTGTCAAATCTCACAATTAGTTGTTTTACAAAAAAATAGATTATTTATAAACGACAGTGTCCAGGGTTTGGTCATGTCGTAGTAGAATATTTCAATCCAGGGAGAATAAGCTTAGACGTTGATAAATAATAGAGTCTGTATTGAAAGAACCGTATTCCATTTAAATCTTTTCCAAGAAAATTATCCCTTATTGCAAGCAGCAGCGGTTAAGGGTACAAATTAAGTTACCTAACTAGTTAAGGGCTATCTCTTCAGTATTGTTTTCTTTAAGGCCCAAAAGTACATGTCTTATACTACATTTTAAGGCCCGTACTTAATTACCCTGCGATACATACCTTCAAATATATAATATATGTACTTCCAGGCCTTAAAGAAAATAATACGGAAGAGATAGCCCTTGAACGCTGGTGCTGGCAAAGGGTCAATTTTCTTGGAAAAAATTTGAAAGGATTAGGATTAAGGGGAACGGATTAGTACTCACCGAAATAATATTGTATGTACCCTGATTCTTGGAATCAAAACACATGACGTTCTTTTACTTAATGGTGACAATGATACAGAAATCATATTTATTTTTTATTGTTGTGTTGTATTTTATTTTCAAATCCACAAATATCTTGCAAACAGGTTTTTTTCTTTTCTTTCAATTTTAATTTATTAGTTCTTAATTTTAAATGTGAAATAATTTTTATAAAAAGTGTGCTTAAGTATTTAGTTTGCTTGACCCGAAATTCATTGATTATTTCATGGCATATGTTCCATGGCCCTACATTTTCGGAGTAATACATATATATGTCCAAGTCTTAGATTAGTAGATAATTACTTTTAAATACTTTTTTACATGAAAGAATTGAAATAATTTTACTCGATATGGATATTCATAAAGTTTTTGTGAAATGATTCATTTTCCTGTACTAAGCAAATGATTATTACATATATAAGAAATATTTCGCATAGCATAAATGCATTTCATCTCTCTATTAAGTACTAGTTGGATTTTAAATGGTAATAATGATGCTCATTCTTGCGTGCATAGACAGGCCTTGGAATAAAATCACGGTATGTGAATAAAAAGTGCCGTATTTTCACAACTCACCGTGCACCTACACTTTACACGAAACCCACAACTTTATCTGTATTTGAGATGCAATTAAATTGCTTAGCTACTCATATTTTCCCATTTTAAGATAAATAAGTGCAAAACGGGAAAAAACTAAAAGTACATATCAGAGCTAATTGTATAAAAGGGATTTCCATACTGCAACACTAATAATACTACAACATCTCCATCAAAAACGAAGCAGGTAAAATATTAAATTTGTGGAGTATGCTTTGTCAATCTTATCTTTAGTATACTATTCATTATTAGCAGAATATAATGCACAAAATACATCATTATAATGAGACATCATTAGGACTGGGATTTCATAATATGATGTTCATGACACAGATATTGGCATTATGAAACACTAAATTAATCAGCTATGGTGCCATTCATTATCTGCTGTCAAAGTGTCATCTTTGGTATTTCAGCGTCTTGTGAGGAATAATTTGTATTGGTATTGATATCATAAGGATTTGGATATTTATTAATTAAAAATTGCTTTAGGTATTTGTTTTATCTACATAAATATGAACTTATAAGCAACATAGTGATAGAAAAGTCTTCTTATAATACGAAAGTTCACATACAGAAGCTAAGAAGTGTAGCCATCAACTTAAAAATGTTTAAAATAAATAAATAGCCTAGCCATGATCATTGTACTGTGAACTATACACATGTTGGTGAATTCATTCATACATATGAACCTACATACATAGATGTACATAATACCTACACGTGTACATGCAGAGTGCACACACACGATTTCTTTCCGATGCACTTCGTTACTCGCTAGTCTCTACTTTATAAATACAAGAAGTAAAGCCGTAAGTGTATATATATCAGTAGGAAAGTTAAATACCTAAGCTAATTTCTGTATAATATTTCATTGCAAGACTTTACTACTCTTCTGTTTTATTTTTCATAAGTTCTTCTTGAATAAGTTTAGTGTGTTAGTGTACATCCTTTTAATTCATTACTAGTTTGATAAGGAATCTGCCTCTATCTGTAAAATAATACTCTTGCCCCATTTATATGAAATAAATACCTAGTATGTATATCCCGTATAAACTCATAAATAAGTACCTAGTTTGTAGTTTCTTAATATTTGTGTCGTAGGCCATAAGGCAAGATTATGTATGCTGTGCAGGAAAATATTTTAAAAGCCCATATCGGTTAATAACAAAATAATTTTCTTCTAAAAATGATTACTGTGGTAGTTGTGTTTAAAATTTTATATACAGGATGTCTAAAATGCTATGATAATCGTTAGTAACAATATGTTAATTTATTTTAACAATTATTAATTGCCTTGACTTCTTATTACTCATAATATGTGTTTTTCAGAGTGATATGTTTACATTAATGACTTCTGTAACGTAATACACTGTAATATAACAAAATAAAAGAACGAAGTGTTTCTGACGGCCTGATAGCCTAGGACATATATTCATTTATGTGAAACGTGAACTGAACATTTAAAAGCTAAACAAGAGACTCATTTCATCACAACAAGCCATAATGTTTAGAATGCACGCTTTTGCTTACAGAAAGTCGATACATCGTATCTTATGTATTACACTAATAAAATTGGAGTAGAAATTAATTGGAATACGTTTTTTCCGTATCATTAATATTCGTTATTCGTTAGGTTGCGAAAATGATAAGAGAACTTTAAAAATCTCAATTGTACACGCTTAGTCAATAGCTATGCACATACACACCGTGATATGATATGAATGCTGACATAGAGAAACATACTTTCAGAATTCCTGGAAAAAATCCATGTATTTACAGCAGATATCATCATTATCGGAAAGTAATGGGGTGAAAGGTCTGAATGAAATCAAAAGAACAAACAAAAGACAACTTTCGACTTTTCGCTGAACTGTGGAGACCAGGGTCAATGTCAATGTTGTCGGAATCGTAAAATAGCTCGTGACTTTTTACCGAGCAGTTGACTGAACTGCAATATCTTTTCGCAATAATTATAGCAGACATGTATTAAATTAACCTTTCTCAGCTTTAAAAGTAAAATATAGCTTTAAAAGTAATAAGCTAAAATGCATTGCGTTTAACATTTCAAAAATATAGGGATCTTAATGTTTTTATATTTCAGTGACTTATGTTGACGTATCTGTATCTCAAGTAGAAAATTTTTGATTGTAGTAAACAATTGAAAACAGTTATTAATGTAGTATGACAAATATGCGTAATTACAATGTATACAATACAAATATACCTAAATTGTGTTTTTGACATTAAAAACCAATAGAACTCAATTGAATTATTACAAGATATTCCAAGTTTACAAATACTCATATACAAATAATAAAATTACGACGACAAATGCATACTGATACGTAACTTACATTAATATATACTCCGTTAAAAATAAATTATGATTAATCTAAGCTAATTGATATATGTCAATTATTTAGAGCAATTTAGTTTCTTTAATATTGCAATATTGCTGTTTGTGTGGACTGGCACAATTAATTTGCTCCTTAACTCTAACAAAAGTATCTGGCGGGCCTGATGTTTCAACCTTTATTTTTAGTAAATGTCCCTAAGAGTAATTAGCACATTCCAAACAGCTAGTGACTCTAAATTCTTCAAAATTTAATTGCCATTCTCAATTTCAAAGCCATATTGAAAGGGCTGGCAGCTTCTTCGTGTGCTAGATATAAATAAATATATTTCGAGAAGTTCATACCAATAAAAATCAAAGAATCTTAATCTAGGATAGCACTTTAGCTTATTTTTGTTAGTTGCTCCATTGTCTTCTAAAATGTAGAAGTTATTAAAGTTAAAATGTTGTATTAATGTAGGTTAATTGCCGCTTAGGAAAAAGTCTGTGTAGAAAGCTGTATTATATTTTTAAATACAATTAAATAATAATTTGTGCCAGGAATCCACATTAAGTGTAAACGCAAAGACTACTAACACAGATTGATTTACTGACTGATTACATTTATTTGCCCTGTAAATCTCAGACCGAGGTGAGGCATATCGAACTAAAGTTACCTATTATAGCTGAACTGAAACATTAAACAAAGTAGAGCGTATAGGTAGTGGTGATGGTGATATGATGTGTGTTAGTTCAAGAAGTTCAAGATCACAGCATAACACAGCATAGGAGGTACAAAGGGGTGCAACGTTCAAGATGAGGATTTATTGGTTTAATATCTCAATGGTTAACAAGGAAGAGCACAGGTATTCCATATATTTTGATACAATAATATTAACTATTGTAGAGAAAAGTTCATTAGCACTGGGAGGATCCGGTTAGCAAGCTTTAAAGAAGAGATTATTAGTAGCATTATTAAACAGTTTAGTTAGAACAGTTAGTATTGCGTGGGCGCTCGCCGAACAGACATCTACCTAACAAACTCAGGTAAACTTTAGAATTATTTTACCTTTTCATATTTATTAATTCAGTTACTTTCTTCATTTATTTTACAAGATATATCCCAGAATTAATTTGCAGAATTATCCTGTGTCTTCATATACAAATAGTACACCTTTCAAAATTAATTTCTATAAATATCTTAGCAAATCTTAGTATTTATATTCTTATAAATAATTTTGCAAACATATTTCCAAAATTTTCTTAGTTGATTTTGCGATTAAAATATATTTTCAAGATTTATTCGTATATTTCCATTTAAAACGTGTGCATTTTGGTTTTCAGTAATAAATCTTCTTTCTGTAAAGCAATTCACACATTGGCTTTCAATGTAAATATATTTTGAAACTGAGTCGGCCCAGATTATTTACAAAGGTTAAATTATTTCTCAGTGAAAATAGATTTAAAATTATTTTTCTGTCAAAAGAAATTGAAGAAATTTGATAAATTTGCAATATTTTCTAGAATGGTTGAATTAATTTAGCAAAATACCAAATTGCAAAAATAATTGTTCAATTTCGACTGTTTGTTTGTGTAGATCTTCCAAAAACCAAAACTATCCAACATGATGCAAAGAAAATATTTAGCCGTTTGCTTGGCATTGGTTGTCCTGCCAAGTTTTTCAATGGGGGCTGATGTGGCTTCCGCGTCAACTGACGAAGTTGCCCGAGACCATGGCTGGGGCCACCCTGCTCTTTCATTCGACTTGACACAAATCTTCCTCTTTGGATTGGGAACTACTCTCCTTCTCCTCGGTTTGTGGGCCCTTCTTCAAGCTTTGAGCCACAAGGACGACCACGGTTGGGGAGGTGCTGGCGGAGTCGGAAGATCCAGCCGGTCACTCAACTTGGCCGCCATGTCCGAAAAGGTCCTCAATGGAATCGACAGGATGTACCATGTCTACGGGAAAACCCAATAATTAATCAGACGTGAGTTTTTATTAATTAAATTTTGAATAATTAAATATCTCCCTCATTTTCTTAACCTCAAGACCTATTTTCCTCAGATAAATAAAACTTTAATTCTACTTTATTTTAATTTTTAGATTGTGACTTCTCCTGCACAAATCTCTGGAATCTTTCAAATCTAAATAAATCATTCAAATTGGGACAGCATTTTTACAATTGTACATTATGCCCTATAGTCAAAAAATGAGCTTTAGTAACGACTGACATTCTGAACGAACTTGACACATTTTTGGACAATTTATAAACCGACTTGTACTTGGACTACCGACAAAACGAGACTAACATTTTAAGACAATAATTTACGACTACGGAATGTACACCCCATCAGGAAATACTCTCGTGGAATCAAGGAAAAATTATTTTCGAAAATTCCTTGCTGATTATGCTATTAATTGATTTCTTTGCTCTCTCTTTGTTGTTATTTGTTGTTAATTATTTGTTAAAGATTGTTGTTAACCTTTTCATATATTATTTGTATTTATTTGTGTATCCGTTGTGATATCAAGCCAATGCATTAAATTAAACCTAATTTTGGAAATTATATTATCGTTCTTACTCTACATCCATTTGGTGCACTTCACTGACTCTAAACTGGTAAACGTGCTAATTAAAAGAGTCAGAGGCGTTGTAGCATAACAGTATAGTATAACAAACCAGATTCTGCGGTAGTTAGGTATTTATTTTTAACAGTACAGTAATTAAACATTATACAATAATATACCATCAATTTTAACAAATTCCAAGTGTTACCCTTTGTAGCGAAAACATTACAGGTAACTATAAAAATAATTAAAATAAAAGTTAACTTACTGCAAATACAATTATAGGAATACTAAATACAAAAGTAAAATAATATTGAATATTTTATACATATTATCCGTTTATTTCTACGACAAAACGGTTTTCAGTGGCGTATGCAGGATTTCATTTTAGGTGTTGTTTAACAAGAACCATATTATTATAGTTTATTAAAATAATCAAGTTCAGTTAAAGTACCTACTCCTCAATAGTTTTCTGTCTACTTTAATTTTGTTGCTTTGAAAAAATTATCCAAATATCTTGATGAATATGGATGGCTTGTAATTTTATATTTATGAATGGGAAAAATTGAATCGCAATATTTACTAATAAAATTCGGTCCATGATACATAATAGCATGGGGTATACTAATACTGCGTACTATAAATTCGATCATTATAAAATAGGAATATTTTTGTAATACTTAGCAAGTAAGCAAGCAGATACTAGCAAGCAATAAATATTATGTAATAATGAATGAATGCTGAGCAGCACAGACCAAAGTTAAGAAAAGTTCTTATTATTTCAATGTAATAGAAGCTCAGAGAGTGAAAATGAACAATGAACAGTCTTCTAACAACGAAGGAGTTCACAGGAAACGAGAAAAACTGTAATGGAAAAATATCATAGTATATTAGTAGATAGTACATGGCTTTACGAGTAGACCGTCAAAAACATCAGTAGAATAATTTTTCAGATACTTAAACGATTAGTTTTGCAAAGTCGTATTGAATGTCAGTGATGGGTGAGTAACCTTCATGTGAGCAATTAGTCATGTAATTGTCCATATCAAAAAGATACGAGTAATGCCACGAGATAAAAAACATTTTAGTCATTCCTCCCTTTAGTGTATTTGTGCATACAATATTTTCATTTCCTAACCAATACATTGCAAGTCAGGTTACCGAAAGGAACATCTTTGGCATACGTTGAACCAAAACACTCCAGACTTGTCAGCGAACTAAAATATCGATCGCTTGATTGAATTTCTATTTTATTTTTAGAAAGTCAAAATATTTTTTCCCAAAATCTGTTCCCAAATTTAAAAAGGAAAAATGTCCTGGAATTTTCCACAAAACCCCAATAAGCCAGCACCATCGATAATTCCCGCTCCTGGGTATCCACCTGGTCACGTCTTTCCTGGAGGCGCCCGACCCAGGTATCCCCAACCTCCAGGAGCTGTAATTTGTCCCCCTTGGGCTGGAATGCCTCCACCTGGCTTTGTCAACGGTACAATATACAAAATACGTTGTGCTGCCGATTCCATGGTAAAAACCAAACATTAAATCACGTTTTCCATTATAATGCATATTAGAAAAATAGTATTATATTTCTATTAGGTATATTAAATTTCTTATATACTAATATTACAGTAGTACGCATTGCTATATTTATATTGTAGGTAATTGATATAAAGGGAAACAAGATTAAAAGCGGTAAGTAATAAAAAATTGAAATCAAAACATGTTTAGCAATTAAAAGCTTGAATTATTGAATTATTAAGTAGAATATCAATTTAACAGACTGTGAAATGAGTTTCACAGGCAAATTGTTTTTTAAAGCGGAGTTACACATTTTAACTATTATTTAAATAATTGTTGTGATAGGAGGTGATGTAATCACATACGGCGACCATGGCCAACCGAATCAAAAATTTAGAGCAACTCAGTGTGGTAAGTTTGTAGCTCAGTTATAAATGATTTCAAATTAAAATAAAGTAGTTTTAATATTAAATGGAATATTTAGGAACTGGTTTTCGTCTGGACTCCGTGCAGTTAGGAAGGCAAGGAGAGACCATTGCTCTGGACTACAACCTCCAGACTGGAAAACTTTCACTATGGGTAATAAATAATTAAGTCTATCTAATATAAATTGTATAACGTATCGTAATTTTATGGTCGAAATTGCAAAGATGGTACAATTACATATTTTTGTATTCAGAATGCACACAGCAATCCCAATCAACTGTTCATCACACAAGAAACACACCCAGGATCCCAATCGTATTTGATAAGATGTATACATAACAATTATTGCCTTCGCGCTAACGGGTAATTTAATAAAAATATATCAGCACTGCACTACTAAACACTACTTCCTACTTCTTGTTAATATTCAAACTTTAACTCGAAAATGTTACACAATAGGAATGGAGCGAACATAACTATGGCGCCAGGAAATCCTTCGGATATGATGCAACATTGGAAACTAGAGGAGACTTACCATTGAAAATAATTCAGTGCTCAAAAACATTTTGCATTATTTGCAGGTCAATGTTTCAAAACTATGTTTTTGCAAAGTTATCGTAAATGATTCGTTATAAATGAGCAAAATACTAAATGATAGAAACAAAAATTAGCAAACAATAATTGTAAAAGGGCATGAATAATACAAATGTATAGTTTATGTCGTATCGCAAAGCTTTTTGACTCTATTGTTATCATATCAATTTGATACACAATACAGTTACTTTATAAATATATTATGATATATATATTATCATTAAGACCATTATGATTTGACCTTGTTGACATTTGATGTGTAGCCTCCAGGTGCATTTAAACAATTTGCATTGTATTGTACTGGATAATTACATTAAACTTTATACAAATAGAATGAGAAATATTTACAATTTATGAAAGGTTTCAGTTTTCCCCAAAACTGATTTCAAATTTTTATTTGAAAATCTGAAATATTTTCACGTATCCCAATTAGTAGAAATCAAATACGGAAATCAAATCTAATGATAGTATGTATTATTTGTGAGTAAAATTTTATCATTGCTTTTTACAAACACTATGCATTTTACATAATAATGTACACTACGCCACAGGAAAATAATGTGTTACTTTAGTATTATATAATAATATAATGCAATGAAACATCATTATCATTTCATACAACGAGTACAGTCTGCATTATACACACGGTTCTGCTTAATAGTTTCTGTATTGTTATATAGTATACGTGAGTAACCATTCTAATCATTCTCACCTGACTTTATGACTAACCGCTATGATAAGAATTAATAAGCTGCTTGTTTTTAATTTCATAGAATGTCAAATAAATATTGCTTTCAATCTTTATGTCAGTATTTGTTATCTCTGTACCTAAACCTATCAGTAACTGATAACAATAAATTGATTATTAGCAAAAACTGCTTGTAACACTTTGCCATTACATTTACCATATGTATTGTTCCTTCATTTTTAAATATTACTAAACAGTTAAAAAATTCAAAATATTTTTCTTCCTGTTCAAAAACTGTTCACGTATTATTAAAATAATATTTTCGGGGATATTTTTCTAGTTAAATGTTACTTTCAATCTTAAGAGCCTAATAGACAATCCACCAGTGAACAAATTGTTTTCGAAACAATTTTTTTCAAAAATAGGAGTTCCTAACAACATAACACAAAATGTCTTGGATTAATCCCTCAAATCCACAGGACCCACCTCCTCCTTACCACCCTGGAATGCATCCCCCACCTCCAGTGGCAATGCCAATGCAGTACCCTCCAAATTTGACAGGAAATGCGTTTTCAATTCCAACTCATACACATGGAGCTGTTCTTTGTCCTCCAGGAGGGCTTCCGTCAGGATTACATCCACCGACTTCCCCCGGATTTGTAAATAATACGATTTACAAAATAATAAGTGCGGCTGATTTGTCGGTATATTGAACAACACACAATTAAAATCATAATTGAATAATAAAACGCAATCAATACCATTATTATAATTGTCTCTTATTATTAAAAGTAACTTTTTAAACAGGTTTTGGATATAAAGGGCAGTAAGATGAAAAAAGGTAAGTGCAGCAAATACGTTTATTTCTGTATCCTAGTCCAATGCTTTAAAATTTACAAATAAATAGGTACTGACGTAATATCTTACCCGGATAAAAATCAAACAAATCAAAAATTTAGAGCAGTACAGTTAGGTAAGTTATTTCGAATTAATTTCGTTCTATACTTCATATACATATTTTATTATCAAGTAAAAACATGTACAACACAATGCTTCTTATATTTCGGGTTAGGAACTGGCTTCCAGTTGTGTACAATGGAGCAAGGAAAGAAAGGAAAATCGTTAGTGCTGGATTACAGTGTCAAACACAGCCAACTTGTGATATATGTATGAAAATATTATCTAGTAATAAATTCGGGTTTCGGCACAAAAATGGTTTATCCAGAATTTGTTAGCGTAAACATGAAATTAATAATAGTGTATGTTAATTGCGTATCTAGTAATGTAGTATGTTAATTTTTCTTCCTTAGGAAGCTCATCATAAACCCAACCAACTTTTCGTATCCCAAGAAACGTCTCCTGGATCGCAGGTCTACAGGATTAAAAGCTTACAAAACAACCGCTGTCTGCGTGCAAATGGGTAACTCATTTTAATATTTTTGCTACTGACATCAAATTACACAGAACACACTTTTAGTCAGCCATTAATATTTTAAATTTCAAATTTTAAATGATTGTTCACAAATTCAGAATAGGAAGTCAGGTCACATTGGCTCTTGAAAATTCTTCCGATATGCTTCAACAATGGAAATTAGTACCGACTTACTAAAACAAAGTAATATAAATCATTTTTGAAATCTATAGCTCTTACTTTTTTGCTCAATTTGCGTAACTATTGTTAATACTGTAATAAAAGTGTAAATGAATCTATCCAGTAGTACGTATATATTTACCTTAAACATTATACATACAAAATTGTGTACAGTCGTGTAACATTTCATCATTATTTCCCTGCAAGCAAATAATGTATCATTTATTTACAGAATATAATACACGTATAGGATGTAACTTATATTCCCCTACCATTGCAATACATAACAATTTTAATATTGTACTAAGAAAATATACACGACGATATACAACTGTAAATACCAATGACAATGTTATCAGCACATAAGCCATTATGAAACTTTACCTGTGCTGTTTATGTAACACGTTTCCCACCCGATATGCATATAAGGGTATACATAATTACATACGTGAAAAATTGGTCCACTCTACTATAATATAATTCATAATTCATCCAGCATTGCATTGACGTCTTGTTTAGCCACACTGTTGTCTGAACTCATAATTTATGTACCTCATAAAGTTTTCACCATAATCCAGGGTGCAGGGATCACCGCACTGACATCTTCATATCTTTTGCAATAAAAAATTATATCAACAAATGGTGAATGCGTAAGATTAGTTGATTGTTTTGACGCAGACTTACTTATGCAAGTCGGTAACACATTTATTTTATGCTGTTTTAGATTATCAGTTAATGCTTATGTGTCAACATATAAATTTCCTTGATATAATTTTTAATAGTAAAATTACAATAGAAATTGATAAATAAATGATTTACACTGACTCTGTACGGTGATATTGAAGAATATGTCAACTTTATACTAGGAGCATTTAATTACTAAAGATATTGTAGGATGTAGCTTACACCCCTTTTATTGCTGTAAATAATATTGTAATGCTACTGCATACTGTTAATACAAATCATTATGCTATCAATACATAACGCCTGATAGATCGATTATAATGAATCCTTATGATGTATGTTAAGCTATATTCAAATTGTGTACTGTGCATTTAATTTGTCTGAGCGCTATTTAATTTGGCAAAAATGATTAATTATGCATACAAATTGGTGAATTTCATAGTTGACACTTAACAAGCCGTCGTCTGTGTATTGTTTACGCATTTACTGATTTTCATGTACTTGATTTTTGCATACAATTTTTTATTTTAATCCTACTCCGATACTGAAATGATATATTCACACCTTATGCACATACACGCAAATAGAAAGGTATCAATAAAAGATAAATGTGCAAGATTACAGCTTTTTATTTACTTAAGTCGTTAATATATACATAAATGTTACGTTACTTTTGATTATAGTAGTAGGTAAGGTCTTCTATCTCCAGGAAAGTCAAATTAGGGAATACATAATAGATTGGTGGTCTGGCCTGGCCACCGTTGAAGGGTTGAGGACATCAACCATAACATTAAATTTAATAAAGCTACACACATTTTTAATATCGTTTGCATGTACAAATATGTTGTACGTTATGTTGTTTATGTCGATTATGTTAATTATGATGTTTGTCGGCAATGAATGTGTGGGTATTAAAAATTGTTGGTTTGATGATTCATGCTACCACTTCCAGGAATATTAATACGAATAAATGGCCATAGTATAGTTTTAACAGTCTATTTCTAAGAGCATATTGTGTTTTTTATTCTAATTCGTCTCTTTTTGTAATGCTAAATATTTGCGCTAAGTTGTGAACTCACCAGGTGCATAAGTAAATAAATGTTATTAATCCAGTGTTATTCTGGAATCACGCCATGCCAGTATTTTCTGGGTAGTCCCATGCCTGAGATTACCAAGAATGGTGATTGTAGAGCTATTGGTTTGATATATTTACAGTAAGACGAAATAGGGCAACAAACAATCGCAAAAGTTGCGATTTTACTGTATGCTCAACAAATGACAAACAGAAATATTGCACGACATGTGCATATATAAAAAGGATTTTATTTTTTAAATTCATGTCCAAGGAAATCCTAATAGTACATACCATACCTCTCAATCCTACTTATCCACATTTATTTATCTGGATAAACTATTCCGCCATTTAGAGAACTAATCAACGCAAAAATGAAATTTCAAATAATCTTACTGTTGGCCGTGAGCATGTGCATTCTTACTTGTTCAGGTAATAAATCAATTTAAGGAATTTCTAAAATACGTAATACAGTATAAATATAAATACAACTCTGCCATTCCCTCATATTATTTAATTGTCCATGTTTATTTGCGTATTTGCGTTTCAGTTGATGGCTCCTATACAAATGTAGTCACTGTAATCGTGACGGAGATGCTTCCAAAAATATTCCAAGGCATACTGGGTCAAGCATTTAAGTTTTGCGAAAGTGCTATTTTCGCCTGTGACATGGCAAGACAGAAAGGATGGGGTTCTGACTATTTGCAAGCGTGCGAGAGCTATTGTCCTTCAGATGTGTGTAATATTGCATGCATCACAGGCCAGGTGTAAAACAAGTGAATACAATTATATAAAATTTCTCTCTATGGTGTAATTTTTAACAGTAAAATTGTAATAAAAATTGATAAATAAATTATTTACACTAAACAAGTCAATTGAAATGATTCCTTAAAATTATACATTTTCTATAAGGCATTCTAGGGGGAAATCGATTACGTATTGAAAATGCCCAGATATTTCAAAATATTAACTCAAACTTCATCTCTAATGAAGTTTTTGCAAAGCCTTTTCTGTGTACACCGATGACATAATCAGTTGGATTTGCAGTTGACGCATACATAATAGTGAATATTTTAGCATTGCTATTTGTTTTGCAAAGGCAGCGATATAATATACACTATACAATACACACCACATTATCTAACGTAAATAAACGATAACATTATTTCATGCGGGGAATAAATATTGTATTACTGAATCATACCTATCGGTAATATTCTCAAATACTAATAATATCTTAATTGTAAATTGTAAAGTGGATCGCCTACCAAATAATTGCCCACTTGGCTAATTTAAAATTATTGTGTCTTTTTGCAGTATTATGCGTAAGTAAAATTTGAAAAATGAAGTGGCTTAACTAAGTAGGTGGCCCATGTATTTGTTTTCATCACAAAAATGAAAAATATCCCAAATTATTTGTTTATAGGTAACAATTCTGGATACAATTAAATGCAATTCCAGTTTTAACCGTACTAATGATACAAAGTTAGGTGGTGCAAAACACACAGAAGGAAAGGGCGCCATAACCTTCACAAAGTCCTTTTATAGGTAGAGATACACAATTAACGTCAACGTCATTCGTATACAAACATCCTATGCTATGTTAACCTCAGCAATTACGAAGTCACTCTAACATTATTTAACAAGCACAGGTAGAATAATTAGTTTCATAGTTACAGCATACGATAGCTTATTCAACCTCTGCTAATTTTGAAATATTTGAAATATTTATTTTATTTGAGTTCAAAATTGTACACTTCCAGTAGCCGGAATATATTAAGCGTTTATTTGCCAAACTTTCTATAAACATTATTTAATAATCATGGCAGGGTTTGAGGATGGTACCATGTACAAAATAATTAGTGCTGCTGATTCAACGGTAAGTAGGATTATGTATAATAAAATAATAATGTACCAGAAGAACAGAAGAAGTAAGTCAAAAATTAAGATTATTGGTAAAATTCTTATAATTGTAAAACATTTATTTATATTTATCTCACCAGTTACTGGACGTCAAGGGTGGAAAAATTAAAAAAGGTAATTGATCAAGCTGCTCACATTAATTAGCAGTTAAAATTCTGCCTATGCTAAGTAAATGTAAAACATATTCTAACACGTTCCAAATAACATAATTTAGATAGCGATGTTATAAGTTACTGGGACAATGACGCGCCACACCAAAAATTTGTAGCAACCAAACGCGGTATCGTGATTAGGAAAACTTTTCCATATAAAACATAAATTATTAATTGTTTCTTATCGCTTTTAATAATATTTATATGGATTATATTCAAACATGGAAACTTGTAGGAACGGGGTTTAGCTTAAATCCAAAGGAAGAAGGAAAGAAGAGTAGTACAATGGCATTGGATTATAATATCCAAAAGGGTCAACTTGGGCTGTGGGTATGTAAAACTGACAGAGTATAATTATTAAACATTTTTAAATGCTTAGCGTAATTTATTAAATAGATAAGATAATAATTTATAAATAAGCAAACATTTTCATTGTCGAAAGTAACTGATATTTTATGCAACATTTTAGGACCAGCACAATAATCCCAATCAACTGTTCATGGCGCAAGAAACAGCACCATGTTCAGGCGTTTACCTGATAAAGAGCTTGCACAACAATTATTGTCTTCGGGCTAACGGGTAATACGCTTAAATATGCATAATTGACGTAACTAGTGTTTATAGCAATCAAATACAATATTTATTTAAGTCGGTTAATGTCTTTAATTTTTAAGCACTGGAAATTACGTTACCTTCGTGCCTGAGAATTCATCGGACATGATGCAGCACTGGAAGTTGGCTTCTACTTACTATTGAAGCGTATATTTTGATTTACCAAATATAATATTTTCCTCGTATTGTGGATTATATCTCTCTGTCAACTAATTTCGTAAATATAATAATTATGTAATTATTAGCAGCTAATCAATTAAATTAGATGCAATTATGATGGTTAGGTATTTTGATTGGTAACATTATCCTACTTATCATAGTATATTGTATTGCATTTACTATCAACATTTCATTTTGCTAATATTAAACTAAAAAACACAATTTTGCATGGAAGAATAAAATATGCCAAACTTGAAAGAATTTTAATGCTGCCGTTTTTTCGAACTAAAAAATTATATACTTATTTAGAATGATTTGACATTTGAATAGTTGATTAATATTTATAGAGTTGCTTATTAATATTGGTTAATTGCGTAATGTCAAATAATTGACGAATTTCTCAGCTATCTTGTCACAACAATAATAAGAACATAAATATATACTAGTACTTGTCACTACATTAGCAGGAATGAATGGAAGCAAGGAATTCCGATGCATTTTATACGGATGGTTTAAATATGTAGTCATATCGAAGTGGGAGGAATTCGTATTTTATTTGCATGCGCCGTATTATTAATTAAAATTTTTATTACATAATTTATTTATCAATCCATATATCTGTACATGTTGTCAATCGTGTATAAAAAATTAAAATACTGGCCAGGTACAAATTTTGTGGTAGATCATTCATGATGTTCTTACTTATAAATAGGCATATCGTTATTGAAAAGCTATTACCAATAATGTAAAGCTTAAAATTTTATTCTGCCAATTTCTATCCCTCATTTATTGAGAATATATCATTTGCGTACTATTAGAAGGTTGATTGGTATAACAAATATTTATTATTTGAGGTAAATATGAATTTAAAAACTCCGTCCAAGCAGTCACAAGAGCCCGACCTTCGGTCGGGCGTCTTGTGACTGCTTGGACTCCGTTTGCCCAT